>CBVK0101604641.1:0-23336 GCA_900067695.1 Picea abies
GATGATGGGATACACGTGGCGCCATAACGTCAGATCGGAGTTTCGACGCTCGGGGGTTGTGGGAGGAGTGAACCACGGCACTTAAATCGTCGATTTTCCGATCGGGGAAATCCCCGACAGAGATGGAGCGTTGACCCTTGACCATCGGGGTTCGGGACTCGAAGGGTCCTACGTATGGTGACAGGATTCGCGATTCCCCGACCAGCGATATCCCGAAGGCCGAAACCCCGATACCCGGCGTGAGTTGCAATTTAGGGTGTTACACCTTTGAAGAGCATCCTACCTCATCTCTCCCAATTCATTAAATTGCATGACTCTCTGTTTCTGTGCTTCACTCAAATCCAACCCCAACTCTGCTGCTAGGCGGAATGTATGGATTTGGAATTCTATGGGTAGGAGAATTTGTTTACCAAATACCAACTCGTAAGGAGTATGACCAGTGGTATTTCTCCATGTAGTCCTGTATGCCCATAAAGCTTTTGGGAGTCTATCTGCCCAATATTTATGATGTAAGTGTATGGTCTTGGTCAGAATTGCTTCCAGAACTTTGTTGGTAGATTCCACTTGCCCATTGGCCTGTGGATGGTATGGAGAGGACTTACAGTGTTTGATCCCATATTTGTCTGTGAGTTCTTTCATCAGTTTAGAAGTAAATTGGGCACCTTGGTCGGTAACAATCTCTCGTGGAACACCGAAGCGGGTAAAGATCTCTTCGTACATAAACTCAATCACTGATTTCTCAGTTGCTTGATATAAGGCTTTCGCCTCTACCCACTTGGTCACAAAATCTGTGCACACCAAGATATACTTCTTCTTTCTTGACATGGGAGCAATTGGCCCTACAAAATCCAGTGGCCATTTATCGAATGGTTCAATTACAACTTGAGGTCGTAAGGGAATCTCATCTGCTGCAGTGGGCCTTCCCATCCTTTGACAACTATCACAACTCCTCACATATTTCATTGCATCCTTGAATAGTGTCGGCCAATAGTATCTTGATTGCAAGACTTTGTATGATGTTCTCTTGTCAGAGAAATGTCCTCCACATGGCCCATCATGACAGGCCTGGAAGATCTCGGGAATTTCATCTTCCCGGATACATCTCCTAATAATCATGTCAGGACTTGTATAGAAGAGATCACTTCCCACCCAAGAATAGTAAGCACTCTGTTGGATAATTCTTTTCTTTTGTGGAGGTGATAAGTGAGTTGGTAATATTCTTGTAGCTAAGTAATTTGTTGTATCTACAAACCAAGGGGTCTTGACAGCTAATGCAAACAAATGTTCATCAGGGAAGTTATCATCCACTGGGGTATCAGTACTATCTTGGGAAATCCGAGAAAGAAAATCTGCAACTACATTCTCTTTCCCTGGCCGATCAACGATGGTAATGTTGAATTCTTGAAGTAGAAAAATCCATCAGGTGATTCTACTGGTAGTGACTGGTTTGTTCATCAAGAATCTGATTGCAGAGTGGTCAGTGTGGACAAAAACCTCATATCCAGTAATGTAGTGACAAAATTTGTTGATGGAATGAACTACTGCTAAGAATTCTTTCTCTGTTACTGTGTAGTTCAGTTCCGGGGGGGTAAGGTTTTTGTTGGTAAAATAGATTGCATAATTCTGTTGGTCCTCCTTTTTCCCAAGTACTCCTCCCAAAGCAGTGTCTGAGGCATCAGTTGAAATGTGGAAAGGAAGGGACCAGTTTGGTCCTCTCAGAATAGGTGCCATAGACAATTTTGATTTTAAATCCTCAAAGGCTCTCTGACAATGATCATCCCAACAGAATTATGTATCTTTTGTTAATAGTTTAAACATGGGGCTAGCTACTTTTTTGAAGTTTTCAATAAATCATCGGTAATAGCCAGCATGCCCCAAAAAGCTTCTCACATCTTTCTAGGTTTTTGGAGAGGGAAGATTAACTATCACCTCAATTTTTGCTAGGTCTACTTTGATTCCTTCAGCAGACAGATGGTGACCCAACACAATCCCTTCAGTTAAGAGCATTTTTCATTATTCATGGCTGAGGGATAGATTTGAATCTTGGCAGTGAATCAAAACTTTCTCCAGGTTACTCAAGGCTTCTTCGAAGGTGTTACCATAGACAGTAAAATCATCCATGTAAACCTCCACACAGTCATGAATCAAGTCAGCAAAAACACCAAGGACAGCTCTCTGAAATGTTGTAGGAGCATTACATAATCCAAAAGGTAGCACTTTATAGGCATAAGTGCCCCACGGACATGTGAATGTTGTCTTGTCCTGGTCTTCAAGAGAAATCTGAATTTGGTTGTACCCACTATATCCATCAAGGAAAGAAAAATATCTTTTTCCAGCCAAAGTGTCCAAAACCTGATCTATGAAGGGTAAAGGAAAATAGTCTTTCAGGGTTGCCTTGTTCATCTCCCTAAAGTCTACACACATCCTCCATTTTCCTGACACTTTCTTGGGTACCACAACAAGAGGTGAAGCCCATTTACTGTCAGAAATTGGATAGATGAATCCAACATTTAACAGTTTATGTAATTCTTCTTTTACAAAGTCTTTTAGGATTGGATTCATGCGTTTCTGTGGCTGTCTTACTGGGGTTATCCCTGGTTGGATATAGATGTGGTGAATGTAGGTGTCAGGGTGTACTCCCCTCATATCAGTGTATTCCCAAGTAAAAGACCCTGACTGTTCTTTTAAAACTTTTGTCAACTGTTCCTATTGTCTGAGACTCAATTCAGAATTGATGTATAGACATCTACCTAGACTAATTTATACTGGAATGGTATGTGGTCCTAAGTGTTCAGAAACAGTGAAAACCAAGGCTGGTGAAAATGAGGAAAATAACTCACTTCGTTCCTAAAAATCCTCCCTAAAAATCTGATCATATTGAAGATAGGTCTGTGGGAATGCAACATTTTCTGTCACAGAAAGAAACTGACTTAAAATGTCATCCTCTGTGGGTTCTTGTAGTGCATGGATCTCATCAACACTGAATAAGGATTCCTCATCATCATTCTCGAAATAAGGACACTTCAACCAACATAATCCCTATGTAACAGGCCGGGCAGGTGGAAATAGAGTAAGTTTCTTTGAAGAAATACCATTTGAGATAAACATATCTCCACCACGACATCCTATGAAAGCGTTGGTTGTGGCCAACCAAGGTCTCCCTAAAATGATTGGATGGCCTTTTGTGGGGTCATTTGAATGAATAATCATGAATTCAACAGGATATTCCCATGAAGCCAAAGTCACAAGGATGTCATCAAGAACTCCAACAGGTTTTATAGTGGTTCTATCAGCCAGTTCAAGTACTGTAGGAGTAGGGCACATAAATTGATCTAATTGTAACAGTTCCACTGTGTTGCTGGTCATGATATTAATAGCTGCACCTAAATAAACTAAAGTATTACCAATAGACACATTGTTGATGGTCACTGAAACTATTGGATTCTTTGGGTTGGCATACTTTACAATTTTAGGTGTTTCAGAAATATAATTTGATAGCTGTCCTACTAGATGTATTATGGGTGGATCCTTTTGTTTTCGACCTGGCTTCTTAATGCAGAGTTCTTTGATGGTTTTGGCATATATGGGAACATCTTTGATGGCCTGTAATAATGCAATCTTAACACAAACATTTCTTAGTTCAGTCATGATGTCAAACTCATATTGCACAATTGGTTTTTCAATGAGTAGCCTTTCAGGAAAAGGAGGTGTTTGGGGGATCTGAGTTTGTGTGTTCTGCTGTGATTCAGATTTTTTCTGTTTTGGAATGATAACATCTTTCAAGGGTGTCTCATCTGATAAACTATCTGTAGGCTCATCTTCATGTTCTTCAATAATTACCTTTGGTGCTATTTTTGTTATGGGCTGCCTTTTATTTAAAAAATTTCCAGATCTCAGCTGTACTTCTTGTATAGAAACAGGGTTTATGTTGTAAGCTGGATAATTCTGGAAATCAACATTATGGAGTGGTAGAGGTGGTCTGTGGTTAGGATTTGGAATGGGTTGAGTGGGCAAAATGGTAGGACATGGTGGATTCTGAGGCTGCTGAGGTTTTTGTGGAATGGGTGGCAATGGAGGTGGGGTAAGACCAGGAAATAGTTGTTGTAAATTTGGAGGATACTGTGTGTATGGATTTTGGGGCATTGGAACTGCATGCTGCTGTTGGTTATTTCCAAAGTTCATATTTCTCCATCCCTGGTACCAAGGTTGAGCAGGGACATTTTGTGGAGGCCAATTTGGCCAGTTCCATGGGTGTTGTTGTTGTTGAGAGAAAGGTGGATAGTAGCTGGAAGATTGTGGGGATGGTTCTTGATATGCATTTGCATTTGGATTTCTAGGCTGCCAAGGCTTCTTAGGTGCAGATGGAGTCCTTGGAGCTTCCCCTCCCTTGAATATTGCTTGCAACCCAGGTAAGGATGGACAGTCTTATGTTTTATGATTTTCAGTACATATTGCACATACAAAGATGTTGTCCAAAGGGCATTCTCGTAAAGGATGTCTTTTTCTGCATTTTGGGCAAAATATGCTTAGGACAGGGTTTTCCTCTTCCTGCTTCCTCTTGATCTTCAGAGTGTCTAACTGAGAGCCAATTGTTCCTAAAAGGTCTGTTTTAAAATTTTCCAAAAGGTTTCCCAATTCGACCTTAGTAACTCCTCCAGATGTGGATGTTTTGGTATTTTTGTTGACCGGTTCTCTCACACTTTTTGTAGCTTTCCTTTTACTTCTTGAGTAAGTTCTACAGAGTTCACTAATTGCTTCAAAGTTTTTCTGATAAATGTCTCCTGAAGACATTAAATTGAGGGTATCAATGTATTCCTCCAAAACTCCTTTTAAGAAAAGAGTCTTGATTGCTTCATCCTGGAGATCATTATATTTATATTTTTGAAGGGTATAGGTAAATCTTTCTAGAAAATCCTCAAGGATTTCTTCATCTTGCTGTTGCATTTTGAAGATGTCATTCCGAGAATCCTTGGTTCTGCAATAGTCCTGGTACTTCTTTAAAAACTTTGCCTTCATATCTTCCCACGATCTAATGTTGTATTCTCCTAAACTCATGAACCAACGTAGTGCAGAATATTTCAGGGTGGCAGGAAATAATTTCAGTTTATGTGCATCCTGGAGATAGTTATAACTCCTGCACAGGATGTTGAACTCAAAAAGAAAGACATCTGGGTCCTCACTATTTTTCCCATGGAAGGTTGGTAGGGATGAAAGTGGAATATTTTTCATACTGACATTCTGGACTAAATCCAAAATAGGAAATCCAAAGGTAGTTTCTAGTGGTAATTCGTTCTCTGCTTGTTCTTCACCTTCGTTTTCAATATGAAGTTCCCCATGTAAGTCTCTCCCTCTTTCCCCCATCGTAAAAGGATTACCAAAGATTGTATAAACAATCTTATCCTTCTTTGGTGAGGGTGTGAAATCCCACCTTTCTGGATTCTTTCTATCAGAGGTGTTGTATCCTATTGGTCCTTTTGAGGATCCTATGGCCTTTGATCTTACAGTTGTAGTTGTTATCTGTGAAATTACAGAGTTAGGGTTCCTGAGAAGGGCTTGTATTTTCTCTGGATCAACTGTATCATCCAGGGCTGGATCACCAAGATTTTGAGTTTCCTGATGTATGGTGTTTCCTAGTTCTAGGATTTGTTCTAGGGTTTCCTCAGCCAGAATTTTAGTCTCAGTTTCTATCGCTTTTTGGGTGGAGGTTTCTTCTTATTTTTGTGGTTTTATATTTTTCCTAAATCTACCCCTAGGATCTCTATTTCTCATGAAGTCATGCTAAATGAAATGAAAAAACTAAGATTGAGTTTCAGAGTACCTGTGATAACTGATATGTCGGTTTTCACCCCTTTTGTTTCCACAGCTCCTCTTACTATCAACCTGCTAACATACCACACCAAACTAAGTGCATTCTAAAACTAATCAAGACAATTATCTTCTTACCTTTTAAACAGCTCCCCGGCAACAGCGCCAAAAATGTCAGGTTGCTAGATTGAAGATTTGAATGACCTGAAACACTAAATTGTCAAACCAGGGTTGGTAAACTTTGAGCTGCTACATTGTATGTGCAGGTAAGGCTCTAATCGCTATCTGAATGCTATCCTTAGCAGAAAACACAAACTCACTCTAAGAACTTGAATCCTAATGATTATCCTGAAACTTAGCATTTCCTATTTAAGTCATTAACAGAAAACAATTCTATGCTTAAATGTTGGTGCTTCTATTTCCATGCAGAAGTGTGATTTCACAAGATTATTCCACCACTACTTTTAATCATCTATCATCACCATTTCGATTCAAGCCATGACAAAAAGAGTCTTTCCTAAAATGCATTTAATCTGAACATTACAAATGAATCTAAGTCTGTCTACAGGAAAACAGAGAAATAACCTACTTACCCTACTGGTACTGGAAGCTTCCTTTTATTTAACTGTAATCTAACTATTCTAATTAACCAGGGTAACTAACTATCTAACAAAGCAAAGTTCACTCAAACTCTAAGTTATGTTCGAATTGAAAACTAGAAACCAATCAAACCAAGTTCATGCTCTAAACCCTACAGGAATAAAAAATGCATTCAATACTCATCAATGTAAAAGATATCAGTATGCTAGAACGATTCAGTTGAAGAATAAATAAACACGATTTTGAACGAGTTAATTCTGAAACTGTAAACTATCATGTAAGCGAACACTAACACACTGAAATAACTAAATCTATGATAGAGTAAAGAATCAACTTGCACCTATTTTGCGGGCCCAACCAAACGGCACAAACGTTGTAAGGAATAACCAGGACCAACTATATCATTCTATGCAAACATGGTGTAAACTTCACGCTTTATTAACTCAGAAGAAAATACTCAAATCGTATACCAGTCGAGTAACATAATGCAACAACAGTTTTTGTATTCAGAAACATGTGTTCACGACATAACATAGTCCAACCCGTTCTCAGGAATGATCTCCTGTTTATAACAGTCTAAAGCAAAAATACATAAGTTCAAACGGATCCCCGATCCGAAAATAGCTTGGAATCAAGTTTAAAACGGTCTTCACATCTTCGTGACACGTAGTGTCACGAAGTGTGAATGATTAAGAATTAACGACTCAGTTTTATCCTTCAAGCATCCTGTGAGCGATGACTCCAGCTGTCGTGTGAATCTCGCTGTCTCTCATTCTGACCATAACGCACAGATCTTTGAGCGGCTTCATTGGTATCTCCACGGGGTACGAGTCGGTACCTGGTACTGGCAATCTTGTTCCAAAAATAGAAGTGGTACCTAATCCAAGCGACATTAGTTTCAATATCAATTTAAAGCATCAAAATGCATAAGAATAGCTTGAAACATAAAGATACCTTAAGTAGCCCCATTGAATGGTAGGGAGATGTCAATTATGTCAAAACAAGGCCAAAAAGGGTGGTACTGGGTATAGAAATGGAGGTCTTTTGGAATATAATTTAGGCAAAAACATGATCAAAACTGGAGACCAACAACCTTCTGCATGTGGATGTGACCAAATTTGATTGTTCATATCCCACTGTCTAGGTAAATCAATTGGAACATTATTTATCTTTGTATGGAATTACAAATGAGTTGTAAAAGCTACGGTATGGTGTTCTCCATCTAGATCAAGAACGTTGGCAATGGTGGCAATGGAGAAAACATTCCCTCCAAGGTTATGTGGCTTGGACATAATTTGTGGTAGATATTTATGAACTCTTTCACACTGACACCAACCATTTTGGTCATTTGACAAAGTTGAAACAATATGGCATAGTGGAAGACTTTATAGCATATTTTGAGCAATTGGATTTTCGTATAGAGGGTATGTCTAATGCTTTTTTTCTGAGAATATTTTATCAGTGGCCTCAAGGATGAGATTCGTGCCCATGTCCTTATGGCTAGGCCTAAGAGTTGGGTGGAAGCTACTAAAAGAGCTAAGGAAGAAAAACAAGTTGTCTCTTCTCAAACCCGAAAACCGTCCTTTATTCCTCGCACTAAACCAACCATTCCCATTCCTGTCGTTGATGATCTCTTGGATGAATTGAGTGGTGCCTAGTACTTTACTAAACTCGATATTTGTTCTTCCTACCACCAAATACGTATGGACGAGGAAAATATTCCTAAGACTACATTTCGAAGTCATGAGTACCACTATGAGTTTTTGGCCATGACCTTGGGCTTATGCAATGCTCCCTCCACTTTCCAAAGCCTCATGAATCATGTCTTCCATCCTTTTCTCCATCGAGTTCTACATCTACTCTCTCAGCGCCAACTTTTCCTCGAACAATCTGAATGTGATTTTGGTGCCTCAGAAGTCGAGTACTTGGGTTATCTTGTTGGGAATGCCATTGCTAGGGTGGATCCTAAAAAAATTAAAGCTATGTAGGATTTTCCTCTCCCAAAGACTCTAAAAATATTGCATGGATTTCAGGGTTTAATAGGTTATTATCGCAAGTTTGTTAAGAATCATGAAAAGATTGCAACACCTCTCACTGCTCTCCTTAAAAATAATTCTTTCACTTCGACTCTAGTAGATGCTCAGGCCTTTCAAACCTTGAAGGCATCCATGTGCACCACTCCAGTCCTGGACCTTCCTGATTTCACAAATACCTTTTTCTTAGACTGTGATGCTTCCTGGAAAGGAATCCTTATGCAAGAGGGTTAGCCTTTTGCCTTTACCAACAAACAATTTTCAAAGCAAGTTTTGGGAAAATCAATATATGAAAAGGAAATGTTGGCTATTCTCCATGCAGTGGATATTTGTCGTCCTTATTTATTAAGGAAACACTTCCAAATTAAGATAGATCATCAAAGCCTAAAGTATTTTCTAGAACAATTCCCTTCCTCCCTAGAGCAACAAAAATGGGTGAATAAGCTCTTTGGCTATGATTATGAGATCATTTACAAGAAAGGAAAGGGCAATGTGGTTGCTGATGCACTTTCTAGAAAATATGAATATGAAGGGTCCCTTTTTCCCCTCTGCTTCATTATACCATATTGGATCCAAGGTGTTCGCCAGGAATGGCTAAACGATCCCAAAATTTCACATCTCATACAACAATTGTAGGATAATTCTCCAGTTCCCACAAGGTACTTTTGGAAAAATGATGAGCTCCGATACAAATTCTATTTGTATTTAAGTAAACATTCTCAACTTAAATCCACGGTACTTTCTGAGCTTCATGCTACACCCACCACTGGGCACTCAGGGTTTACAAAAACCTATGACCGGGTCAAACGTTATTTTTTCTGGGATGGTATGATACAAGATGTTCACAATTTTGTGGTAGAATGTGATGTGTGTCAACACAACAAGGGAGAAATCATCAAAGCTCCTGGCACACTACAACCTCTTCTGATTCCACCTTTTATTTGGAGGGATATATCTATGTATTTTATTGTGGGATTACCTAAATCAAGCAATAAATCAGTCATCATGGTGGTAGTTGATCATCTTTCCAAGTATTCACATTTATGTTCTCTTCAACACCCATTTAAATCTTCCACCATGGCTCAACATTTCATGGATTAAGTCTTCAAGCTTCATGTCATGCCTCATTCTATTGTCTCAGATAGAGACCCTACTTTCACCAATAATTTTTGGCAAGAACTATTCAGGCTACAAGGAACCCAATTGTATCTCATCATATCTTATCATCCCCAGAATAATGGTCAAACTGAAGTTTTCGACAAGTTTTTGGAAACATATTTGAGGTTTTTTGCATCAGAAAGGAAAAATCAATGGGCTCAATGGTTACCACTAGTTGAATGGTGGTACAACATGTCTTACGATACAACTACCCGCATGACTCCTTTTCAAGCAGTATATGGAAAAAACCCACCTTCATTTCTCTCATACATGTCAGGTATCTCGAAGGTCCAGGTGGTTGACCAAATGTTTACAGCTCAAGAGGCTATTCTCCGTACCCTCAAAGAGAATTTGGTCATGTCCCAAAATCGCATGAAGAAACAAAAGATAAAGGTTGCTATGAACATCAATTTGCATAAGGAGATCGGGTGTTTCTTCAATGGTAACCTTATAAGAAAACTTCCCTCAAGGTTGACCATTTTTAGAATTGGCACCCAAATTTTATGGTCCTTATACCATTCTCAGGCATCTGGGATAGGTGGCCTATCAGTTAGCTTTACCCATTCATTCTAAGCTCCATCTTTCTTTTCATGTTTCCTTCTTAAAGAAGGTGATTGGAACTAAGTGCCAAACTCAAACCAACCTTCCCAAGTTGGATGAAGAAGGCCCCATTTGGTTACAACCACAAGAAATTTTGGACCAACGTGAGTGTCATTCACGAAAATGCACCATAAAGGAAGTGTCATTCCAGTAGAAAGATACAAATATAGAAGATGCCACTTGGGAACCAACTACCATTCTACAATAATTTACTCATCTCAAGCCTTGAGTACAAGGATGTTTTTAAAGGGGAGGACATGTTAGGGACCTAACCCCTCAGGTAGGTAGAATAATATGTTTCCATGTAATAAATTCCAATATTAATAAGGCCTAGCAATGAAGAACAATAAGTCAAATGTAAGAAGACCTAATAGAAGCTTCTTCTTCTATAAGGATATTCCTCAAGATTTTTCTTTTGGATAGACATACTTAGTATAAATAGGAGTCAAGGGTATGATAAGCTTTGACTTGGATATTATTGTAATAGAGCTCTGCTCTTCTAGAGGTTTCCCCCTCGAAGATGGAAGTGAAAATTGATCTCAGTAATCAAATTTCTCTTTTTGTTGTTATTCTGGTATTATTGTGGTATTTTTCTGGTTATATCATTGTTTATCTTCCATTTCTAGCTAATTATTTATGTTATGTATACTATTTTATATCTAGAATATTACAAAGTGGTCAGTGTTGTATACCCATCTACTACTGATTGCCAATAGTTGAATCCTTATGCTTGTAAGAAGGTTTTCATCCTTTTATTCCAAGAGGTATAATTCTTCCCATCAAACCTTGGTGCTCCAATCTTAGTGTATTCCATGATATCATGATACCAATTATTGGAATATTAAGAGGGGGGGTGAATCAGTATTAGTACTTTCCTTTATTTAACCAAAATATAAATATTCAAAGATATTCAATCAACAATCAATATATAATCAGTACCATAAATCAATGCATAAACAACACATAAACACATTACAATGAAGTTTTACGTGGAAACCCAATGCGAGAAAAAAACATAGAATGATTTTCTTATTTTTCAAAAAGTACATTCATTGGAAGCACCAAATTCCTATTTCCCCAGCTACAACTAGAAGGAGGATCCAACCACCTATTTATAGGCTACAACTTGAAGGAAACTCCTACCCCCAATTTTTTTGGCTCCAACTAAAAGGATGTTACAACCCCCTTTCCTTGCCCCATCCAACCACCCTGAAATATAACTGTAGACAACCCTGTCACTTCCTCTACTACTGTAACTGATAAATTGTTGTTTCTTCCTCTTCTAATACCTCTATTTTTCCTACTTATATCAATATCTCATCAAGACTGAAACCACTTATTTCTCATGCCAAAATCTAGAAGAGAATTCTCCAAATAAATAACTTATGAATTACTAAGATATAAATGTTCTTGATTTATTCAAAATAACTCCCTAACACACACAAGAGGACATACCTTCATATTGTAGTTGACCTAAGATTTTACATCCCTGATCTTCCAAAACTTTTCCGCACAAGTCCGCGACTGTGTGCACTATATGCCCATGGGTATCCATGTTTTCCCTGACTGCAGGTCGTGAATGTTCATTCTTTTACTCATGAAACTCACAGATATACTCAAGGAATTCTTGTATGAAACCCCTTCTTCGTACTCTCGACTCCTACAAATTTCTTACTTCACTTGACTTCTCAGTCTTTGACTCACTTCCTCGGATCTCTAGACTGTATTCCTAGAAGTTAAAACACATAAGTGATTTTCAATGGACTCTTTTATGTGTTATAAAGAGAAATTTCTTAATGACATGCAACTCATGATGGCATGCAACTTGTTATATTATGTTTAATGAAACTTTAATTATCCCTGCAATAATTAATTATCCCTACAGTAATTAATTATATTTTTTTTACTACCACTTTACTTCAACATGAAACTTTTTTGAAGGGTTGACATCAATGACAACCAGTATCAATAATTTATTATCCATGCAATATTAATTAATATTTCAACAACCACTTCATGATGTTCATGTAACCCGAATTTGAAAACATCTCCTTCTGTTGTTTGTAGGGTAGTGAATCTTTAGAATTAATTGATATACATGTTGACTCGTATTCTTCTTCCAAGATACCTTTTGAACCCTTAATAGATCTACAAAATTCACCCGTAGGATTTTGTCAAGAGGAAAGCTCTTCCATTAAACCCTTTTTTAAAAACCCTATCATCCTTCCATCTATTTAATCCCATAACTGTATCCTACAAAATATTATGTCTGACCTTGGAGGAGGAAGAAGTGTGATAAATCATCCTCTCCCACCACCTTTAAACCATTGGGTCACTTCTAGATTTGGCCCATTAAACCTCCATGTTCATGTTCACTACCTCCCTAAAAATGATCTAAATCTCTTTCCCAAGTATAATGGTGACCCAACTCAATCTGTTGAAGAACACTTAGAAAAATTCTAAGATTTCACTAACAACCTATTCTTGGAGCATGACAATGTCTTCATGAGGATTTGTTTTCATACCTTGGAGGGAGATGTACGGAAGTGGTTCAAATAGATTCCTATAGACTAAATATATAGTTGGAATGGTCTTGAGTATGCACTTATGAAACAATCGGGCGAAAAGAGAGATAACCTATATTAGTTGATCAAATTTCGTTCACTCAAGAAGAGAGGCAATGAGCTTGTTGTTGACTTAAAAAAAATATTTAACAAGTTATACAAAATTATCCCTAGAGACATAAATCTCTTGCAACAAGAATCTAAGGTCACATATATGTTGGGGCTTTTGATGTAGACTTTGCCATGGTATTAAGGGAAATAAGAGCTCCAACTCTGTTGGTAATGAAATATGATGTGATGGAAATTGAAGGGAATATGATTGCATGTAGAAAAATGAAGAAAAAACCAGATCACATGGAAATAAAAAATGCTAGAAAAGACTGTGGTCCTTCATATTTAGTCAAGTATTCCCATGAAGTCCGAATGGATGAGATGTCTAGACTGATCAGAAATTTGAAAAATAAAATGTCTATATTTGAAATAGAGAATGGTAATTCCAAAAATTCCCCTAAAGAAGGGCGGGTAAGGATCCATAACCATTTCTCAAGGCCTTTCAATCCTCAACTCACGAGGAGGTAAAGAAGAAATGAAGAGAAACCCACCGAACCTCCTGTAAGAACTAATAATGATATTAACCTGGTGGAGGAAGATATAGATGAAGGATATGTCGATGATCTAGAAGAGGTACACTTGTTAAAAGTGGAAATAAATGCCATGCATCTAACCTAATATGATTATGAAGCTTCCCTTAATAGTATGAAGCATATCCACAAAAGTTAATACAACAAAAAAATATTGTCCTTTGTTCAGTACATGATGTTTGTTTATGCACTACGAGATGAGATGCATAAGAAATATGACCTCAAACCCGAGTAAAAGGAATATAATCAATATATTCAACCTGAGCATAAAAATACTAGCCCAAGTCTCTTTATGGATAAAGTCAAAGAACTAAATAATATTCCCAAGACTAAAGAAATTGATGAGCCTTCAAATATAGAAACACAGGTCAAGGAACTTGAGGAATCAGTTCTACCTTTCAACATTAAAAAGGAACTATCAAATATCAATGTTATTGTCCCACTGATGGAGATGGCTAGAAATCCTTCTTACCACAAGGAAATTGAGAAAATTATACAATTAAAAGGATCAACATGTCCTCATGATACTATAAACCTACAAGATTAATCACCCACTATAGTTTTTGGTCTCCACATAGATGATAAGGAAGAGTCAGTTGCACCCTTCTATGTGACTTTAAATATCCATGGCAAGATCTTGCATAATTGTATGTTGGATTCTAGAGCATCACAAAATCTTATACTCAAGGTAGCTCTGGAAAAAATGGGGCTAGAAATAACTGGGCCATATCATGATTTGTATTAATTTGATGCTAGAAAAGTAAAATCTGATGGGTAATAAAGGACATGGTAGTCACCTTGGCCTAGGTTCCTATTAAAAGCATAATGATGGATGTAGTGGTGGCTGATGTGCATGCTAACTATGGGATGTTCATATCCAAAACATGGGTATTACCATGCATATGGACATGACCTATGCTACTATGCCAGTTTTTGGAGGAGAGAATAGGAGGTTATACAAAGAAACAAAGTTTTTTGATGTGGTTAGTAATAATAAAAAAACTATAAATAATTCTATATATGTTGTTGATGAAGATATTGGTTGTTTCATCCTCATAGTAAATGAAGAATACAAGGAGGCCCCCACACTCAAAACCCCTCCAATCAGACCTGCTAAAGAAATAAATGATATGTGGAAAATGCATTTTAAACAGGAAATTTCAAAAGAGGAATCAAAATATGACGACTTGTAAAGAAGAGTCCACCAATTAATTAAGTTTCAATGATTGAGGGAATAAAAAATTATTATAACAATTCAAAATAACAACACATATGAATTCACATAACATGATGGATAGTTTTTTAGGACTAATGTAAATTGGAGGTTCCTCAAGCATTTCTTGTAGTACTAATCACTGCAAAATTTTCTACCCTGTACATAAATAAATATTTTTCCATTCCTTTTTATTTATTTTCAATTTTAATTCATTCACCATTTATTACACAAGCAATAGTTAGTCTTCCAACACTTTAAGTTGTTGAGGAATTTTGTTTCACCAATCATATTAGTTTTCAGGTGCACCATAGGCCTTTATTTCAACACAAATTTCATAGCCCAATAAGAGAAGGAACCCAGTCTACAGTTCTCAGCAAACCATAGGGGTATGATAGCCTTACTAAAGCCAATGTTAGTAATCAAATTGATTGAGTGATATATGCACATTCTAATCAGGATCATGAGGTCGAATCATAGTAAGATAGATTTCGAAGGTAATATTACAAAGCTCATGGATCAAAATAAGTTGACATATGCTCAAGAACCCTAAAATATATTACGTTAAAATCAATCCCTAGGGGCCCAAGGAAAAGTTTCTAAGACCTAGGTTCTTATCATGATATTATAAGAGGGATAATGATGCTCCAAGAAACATTAAAACCTTCTGAGACATAGGCTATATCAAAAGACCATGGTTTAAAGTCTAAGTGCTAGATAAGGTGGAGGGATTGAACATCTAATTATGACAAGAAAGTCTGCTCTACGGTGAATAATGAATGTTAACACATGCTTGGGGTGTGATGGTGTTTTTAAGAGACATGTTTTTAAGAATAAATGGTGTCATGTGACAAGGATGCAGACAGCTAAACCACTATCGTTGGGTCGCAATAGCGATATTTTGGTTTAGCCTAGCCTCCTACCATTTATTGTCACCTAATATCCTCATATGAACATGATGGGCCCACCAGTCCCAATTAATGGGCCATAAAACAATGGTGACATGTCATCTCATCTAATAACACATCAATGCCAAAATGGACAATCAATATATTTCCACTCATCTATGGGACCATGATGATGTCATCATGACATCACCCAAAATTTCAAGCTTTTCGAAATTTTATCAAAAATATTCATCTTAATCAGAGCTTGATGTGTGGAAACCAAAAATTTAAAGACAAATATAAATTCTTATCAGGACCATAAAATATTTCCCGTTCTAGAGAACCAAAACATGCACTCATCATTTTCAAATGAAAGAGGATTTACAGCAGATATTGTCAAGCACCCCAACCCCTACAAAGATTTTTTAAGGTAACTCACAACCCTTATATACTTTTCATTTCATTATTCCTTCATGTTTTCCAATTTCCCCAATGGATACTATTTCATTCCATACGAATCCCCAACCTCCCAAGACAGTTCCTGAAATTGAGGAGCCCTTAATTGACTGGGATAGTAAAATTTTAGACCCAATCTTGTCTTGCTCTGACCTATGAAAAGTCATCAGTATCACTCAGGTGAATTCTAAACGTGGACAATATTATATGCAGTTATGGGGTTTGAACTGAACTCATTCAAGCATACCCAAAACCTTCAATTTCCCCAAGGTCATCCACTAGTGCATCGATAATTATCTAGCCCCTGAATGAAAAATATTGTCCATAGATAAGTAGCAAGTTGTTTTACTTTTATCAATAGAATACCTAGCTAAAATGTTATTCTTCCGATAAGAACCCTTTAAATTTTTTCAAGAACATAAACTCTAAGTACTCGCCTAGGACGATAAATAAAATTTTCTATGAATCCTTTTATGCCCTAATTCTCCGTTACCAACCCTATCAACTAATTTCTTGGCTAATATTTTTCCACAAAACATTCAACATGCCCAAACCTCTCTATGTCAAGTATTAGGTCAGGATCATGATATATTAATGAATGATTTTGCTCTTGGGATTTTTTCCCTCCTTTTCTACACATATGCCATGGCTCCCCCAAAATTGGAATTATGTAGGCTGCTAAAAGAATCCATTAAGCTCCAATTAGAAAAATTCCATAGTACTTGATGCTTTAGATACCAATGATTCCTGGTATATCTCATTATGTCTCACAATCATCCTTGATTCAAAATATGGGGAATATAAATTACATATGAAGAGGGAAACCTCAAACAGGTAGTTGAATGGCCTCTGAGGATGAAAAGGAAGGAGAAAAATAAGGGTTTTATCCATTATGTCAATCATTGCATCAAGGCCATATAAGCTCTCATGCATGGTTCACCACCTCCAAGGTTTTTTCTAGAAATGAAGCGCTTTCTACAATTGAGTAAAGATACTAGAGATGAAGAGTGGTATCTTGCCCAAGATTAAACCATCATCGGAGTTTATGTTTTCTCATAGGAACCTACCAAGATCCCATCCTTTCTCGCACCTATATTGATGGATTTGGAATATATCAGACAAAGGATGAAATTTGATCTATTGCTATTTGGAAAACACAAAAAATCAATCAATTTTTCATTACAATAAGAATTTTGTTTGTTCTTGGTACAAGAGAGGATAACATTCTTTAAAGATGAAGAAATGTTAAACCAGATTGACTTTGAAAAATAATATGGGTGTGTATATGACCCTCATGGAATAATTACTGCTAGGATATCCACTTATAAACATGATTCAAGGGGAGTAAATAGAAAACAACAAATCTAGACTCCTGGGTGTTAGAAAAACAAGATCACGAAGCGATTAAAAAATAATATAAATAAAACAGAAAAGACATGCAATACAATAAAGACATAGATATACGTGTTTTACCTAGTGTGGGATACGTCAACCAAAGAAATTTCCAAGTCCTTCATTTATTATTATCCAACAAATGAAGCGATGCAACCTACAACAATCCTACTGTAATTTCTTCTTTCTCTCACAATCTCTTCTCTCATAATACAATATTCACACTGATACACAACCACACTACAATTACCTCATACAAAAATGGGTTTCCTATTTGGAAGAAAACCCTAACATAAATCATACCATTAAATATATAACCTTATAATGAACTTTCCATATTGACTATGACCCCCTTCATTTGGGGGCCAACCCCCAAACCCCTGATAGAAGGGGGATAGGAATACCTACATATGAATTGGTAAGATAATCAAGATCCACAACAAACACTCTAAAAAGGTTAGAGAAATATTAGAGAAAGAATCCCCTAACTCATTGGTTTTATTCTCCCAAGTTATCTTGGTTCCAATCATTAAATCACTAAAGAGTCTAGTATCATACCTTCAATCAAAACCAACAACAGGTCAACATCTGAGCAAGAAGCTCAAAGGAGTTGATTTAGGGGAAGAAGAAGAAGGAGAAGAGGAAGAAACCTTCACAAGTTTCTTGAATAAGGAGAGCTCCTCAGCAGACCTTCTAAACGTGGACAATATTATATGCAGTTATGGGGTTTGAACTGAACTCATTCAAGCATACCCAAAACCTTCAATTTCCCCAAGGTCATCCACTAGTGCATCGATAATTATCTAGCCCCTGAATGAAAAATATTGTCCATAGATAAGTAGCAAGTTGTTTTACTTTTATCAATAGAATACCTAGCTAAAATGTTATTCTTCCGATAAGAACCCTTTAAATTTTTTCAAGAACATAAACTCTAAGTACTCGCCTAGGACGATAAATAAAATTTTCTATGAATCCTTTTATGCCCTAATTCTCCGTTACCAACCCTATCAACTAATTTCTTGGCTAATATTTTTCCACAAAACATTCAACATGCCCAAACCTCTCTATGTCAAGTATTAGGTCAGGATCATGATATATTAATGAATGATTTTGCTCTTGGGATTTTTTCCCTCCTTTTCTACACATATGCCATGGCTCCCCCAAAATTGGAATTATGTAGGCTGCTAAAAGAATCCATTAAGCTCCAATTAGAAAAATTCCATAGTACTTGATGCTTTAGATACCAATGATTCCTGGTATATCTCATTATGTCTCACAATCATCCTTGATTCAAAATATGGGGAATATAAATTACATATGAAGAGGGAAACCTCAAACAGGTAGTTGAATGGCCTCTGAGGATGAAAAGGAAGGAGAAAAATAAGGGTTTTATCCATTATGTCAATCATTGCATCAAGGCCATATAAGCTCTCATGCATGGTTCACCACCTCCAAGGTTTTTTCTAGAAATGAAGCGCTTTCTACAATTGAGTAAAGATACTAGAGATGAAGAGTGGTATCTTGCCCAAGATTAAACCATCATCGGAGTTTATGTTTTCTCATAGGAACCTACCAAGATCCCATCCTTTCTCGCACCTATATTGATGGATTTGGAATATATCAGACAAAGGATGAAATTTGATCTATTGCTATTTGGAAAACACAAAAAATCAATCAATTTTTCATTACAATAAGAATTTTGTTTGTTCTTGGTACAAGAGAGGATAACATTCTTTAAAGATGAAGAAATGTTAAACCAGATTGACTTTGAAAAATAATATGGGTGTGTATATGACCCTCATGGAATAATTACTGCTAGGATATCCACTTATAAACATGATTCAAGGGGAGTAAATAGAAAACAACAAATCTAGACTCCTGGGTGTTAGAAAAACAAGATCACGAAGCGATTAAAAAATAATATAAATAAAACAGAAAAGACATGCAATACAATAAAGACATAGATATACGTGTTTTACCTAGTGTGGGATACGTCAACCAAAGAAATTTCCAAGTCCTTCATTTATTATTATCCAACAAATGAAGCGATGCAACCTACAACAATCCTACTGTAATTTCTTCTTTCTCTCACAATCTCTTCTCTCATAATACAATATTCACACTGATACACAACCACACTACAATTACCTCATACAAAAATGGGTTTCCTATTTGGAAGAAAACCCTAACATAAATCATACCATTAAATATATAACCTTATAATGAACTTTCCATATTGACTATGACCCCCTTCATTTGGGGGCCAACCCCCAAACCCCTGATAGAAGGGGGATAGGAATACCTACATATGAATTGGTAAGATAATCAAGATCCACAACAAACACTCTAAAAAGGTTAGAGAAATATTAGAGAAAGAATCCCCTAACTCATTGGTTTTATTCTCCCAAGTTATCTTGGTTCCAATCATTAAATCACTAAAGAGTCTAGTATCATACCTTCAATCAAAACCAACAACAGGTCAACATCTGAGCAAGAAGCTCAAAGGAGTTGATTTAGGGGAAGAAGAAGAAGGAGAAGAGGAAGAAACCTTCACAAGTTTCTTGAATAAGGAGAAAGTGATATTACATATAACTCAAGAGGATATGGAACCTCAAGGGTCACCCATTACTATTGATCATTTTCCATTGGCCTTATTGTTGTTAGGATCACTCCAACAAGCCACCACTAGTGATGGAACAATAGAGAAGCCACCTACTATATTTTCCCACTACAAGGATATAAGGATAGATAGAAAAGAGTCTCAAAGAAAGCTATATTCCCTAGTAGGAGGAGAGGAAGCTCCATAGATCAATTTTCTAATAGAAGTAGACCATCAATAAGGTACCTTAAATATATCCCTCCTAGAAAAAAAGGTACAAATGCCACTCTCCCTAGCCGATTACAAAATGAATCAGATCGAGTTTAAAACACAAGGTATTAATTCTCCCGGCCTAGTTTATTTCCATCAACAAGTAAGCGAGATTCTATACCAAGGAGTATTACATTCTTCTAAAAGTGAGAAATAAATGAAGGAAATTGGACTTGAAATCCACAAGAAACTAAGGAAAGAAAAAATAGCCACCAGGGCTAATAAGACTAGGGTGGATGAATTGTAAAGAAAGATAATAGCCTTGGGTGCATACCCTAAATATCCTAGTGTGGTAGAAGATACAATAAAACAAAAAGACACATATATCAAGTCTTTGAAGAAAATGTTTAATATTCCAGAGGCTCAATATGTTTAGATATCAAAATTACAGGCCACTTTCGAAGAGAAGGATCAATTTCTCCTCTAGTTATGAGATAAGGATGGAGAGAATGTATGATTGCAAAGGGAAGTCAAGATACTAAGGACAGAGAATGAATTTATAAATAATTAGTAAATTCATTTGACTCAAGTATTAAAACAGGATAGAGAGCTAGTTGATGTAATCAATCCAACAGAGGTCATGGATAAGGTAATGGCCAACCTTAGTGTTAAATAAAGAGATTTAGGTTCCCTAAACACACAATTAACAAATAAGATTTCTAATATTGTAGAACTAGAGGAATAAGATAAGAATAGATAAGTGTTATTGTCTAATTTCAATACATATAAAGATGAAGCTCTGAAGGAAATAAAAATATTGTAGAATAGAGATACATGAAATAAGATATTGAAAGCAGTCAAAAATGTCATCTTGGACCAAATAGCCATCTTAATGGATGAAAACTCTTCACACTTCTCTCTCATGTGATATGAGCAAGATCTGATTAAACTAGCCATAAAGGACTTAGTTCAGTAAAGACTGAATTAGAAAATAAGCTTGACCTTGACAACGAGTCACTAGATTCCTAAATGGGAGGACTAAAGAAAAACTTAGACCTGAATGTCACATATAGGACCAATATCATCATTGATTCCAAGAAGTTTCTCACTAAGAGGAGCTAGTTGGAGATAGTTGCATAATGATGAAAATAAGATGGAGGAAATGGGAGATGATNNNATAATGATGAAAATAAGATGGAGGAAATGGGAGATGATGTATCCTCATTCAAGGCAATATCAAAGGACCCCATCATCCTAGGGATACCTCCTCCTTGGGAGGGGAATGGAGATATCCAATATAAACAAAGGTATTATGATATGTTGGAATGTAAAATAAATGATGATAAGTGATTTGACAAGTTGACCAAAGTCCTGTTGGGACAAGATATCATGGAAATTCCTGGAAGGGATTTCACGATTCAACATCAATTGAAGGGATTTTTTTAGCATCTGTCTCAACCATCATATGAGAGGTACACTAAACTTGATGAAATAGTTCAAAATATGAAAAACATTGATTAACCAATGGGAAGGCCATGGAAGTACATGTGTTAGTTTCTTAGACTTCACACAGGGAACCAAGGGGAGGCAAGTAGTGATAAGAATTCGCAACAAAGTTTGTTATTTGAAGAATCTTTTTCTGTAACAATTATTGTGACTTGTCATCATTTTGAAAGTAACATAGATTTAATTTTTTTTTAATCATGAAGTGGTAAGTAGTATCAAGAAGCATTTTTGAAGATAATTTGAAGATAAAAGGAAGAGAAGGTTCATTTTGCAAGGGTCAACACTTTGGGGAATTTAATAGTTTCTTATAACCCCATTTTTTTTTATCAAGACCCCTGCATACACATGCATATTTTTAAGGGTGCATGCTTCATGATATTCATCCCCTATGTTATGTTTCAATCTATGCTCCTTTTTGTGCATATTTTCTTATAAAGACACTATCTCATTTTGGCTTCTTATATATATCCCAATTAAAAAAAGATCAAGAAGAAAGTTATATATCATGTTCTATGTAACTGTGTGTTGTATTCTTATGATACTAAAGTGATTTCCTCTTAACAATGACCACTTCATTTCATTTCTCCTTATGTTTAATGATGTGCAGAGGGTACCTCAATGGATTTAAATATTTGAAGATTTTTAATGTTTGATGCATGTTTTAATGATCTTGTATATCTATTAGAACTGTTAAATTCTTAATTGCTCAACACATTATTCTAGTCCATAAACTATGAGATTAATTCTTCCAGTGCCTCATATGTTTATCATGTATTTCTTATAATCCATCATTTCTCCCATATTTAAACTCAATTGTCTAAAACAATCATGGGAAAATGCCTCTTGAGAATGGAAGTTTTAATATATAGACTGATATTATTTGAGGGATGAGATTTCTATAAGAGAGAGGAAAAATATTACACATTTTTTCATAATTTATAGTATTAAAATATTGTATTTAAGTCTCACCCTGAGTATTAGCTCATGGGATGCCTCAATATCACTCCACTAATAGCCTCGAACATCTCAAGGGACAAAATAATCGACTACTAAAAAAATTTCTATAAAAGAGACTATTCAACTCATGGAAACACAAGGGATTAATGAGATTTGTTCTACATATCTACCTAAGGGACATGTTTCTAAACAACTATAGGAGGAAAAAACTACTTGGATCCTTTAATAGTACTCATTTCTACTAAACCTACTATATAATAAGTAGGAGTTCAAACAAATGAAGGAAAAATAAATAATTTTATTAAGGTGATTAGATTGTGAGGAAAGGTGAACAAATGGAAATAAACAATAGAGTCACATGAAAAGGTTGTGGTCTCCCAAAAGAATATGAGAAACCCATTTATACCATGAATGAATAATGTGTATACTTTTTTGTTGTTTACCAAGATGAATGGTACAAATTGAGGGAAGCATAAAATAAAATTGTTGAACCTGGGACCAAGGTGAAGAAATTGAGAAAAAAAAAGAAACAACTAAACCATATATCTCATGCAATCCTTAGTTGCAGATGGAATTCAATTATTATGTAGTATTATTGATGCAGGAGCATCCACAACATCTACATGTCATCAAGCGAGCCAACGCGCACGGAGAAAGAACATACAGCTGGACAGTGCCAGCACACACATTTTTGAAATGATTTGGAGATTGTTGC
>CBVK0101604642.1:0-38255 GCA_900067695.1 Picea abies
GCTCTTCCGATCTCACAGTAGCTGGAAGATTGTGGGGATGGTTCTTGATATGCATTTGCATTTGGATTTCTAGGCTGCCAAGGCTTCTTAGGTGCAGATGGAGTCCCTGGAGCTTCCCCTCCCTTGAATATTGCCTGCAATCCAAGTAAGGATGGGCAATCTTCTGTTTTATGATTTTCAGTACATATTGCACATACAGAGATGTTGTCCAAAGGGCATTCTCGTAAAGGATGTCTCTTTCTGCATTTTGGGAAAAATATGTATAGGACAGGGTTTTCCTCTTCCTACTTTCTTTTGATCTTCAGAGTGTCTAATTGAGAGCCAATTATTCCTAAAAGGTCTGTTTTAAAATTTTCCAAAAGGTTTCCCAATTCGACTTTAGTAACTCCACCAGATGTGGATGTTTTGGTATTTTTGTTGACCAGTTCTCTCACACTTTTTGTAGCTTTCCCTTTACTTCTTGAGTAAGTTCTACAAAGTTCACTAATTGCTTCAAAGTTTTTCTGATAAATGTCTCCTGAAGCCATTAAATTGAGGGTATCAATGTATTCCTCCAAAACTCCTTTTAAGAAAAGAGTCTTGATTGCTTCATCCTGGAGATCATTATATTTAGATTTTTGAAGGGTATAGGTAAATCTTTCTAGAAAATCCTCAAGGATTTCTTCATCTTGTTGTTGCATTTTGAAGATGTCATTCTGAGAATCCTTGGTTATGCAATAGTCCTGGTACTTCTTTAAAAATTTTGCCTTCATATCTTCCCAAGATATAATGTTGTATTCTCCTAAACTCATGAACCAATGTAGTGCAAAATCTTTCAGGGTGGCAGGGAATAATTTCAGTTTATGTGCATCCTGTAGATAGTTATAACTCCTGCACAGGATGTCGAAATCAAAAAGAAAGACATCTGGGTCCTCACTATTTTTCCCATGGAAGGTTGGTAGTGCTGAAAGTGGGATATTCTTCATACTGACATTCTGGACTAAATCCAAAATAGGAAATCCAAAGGTAGTTTCTGGTGGTAATTCGTTCTCTGCTTGTTCTTCACCTTCATTTTCAATATGAAGTTCCTCGTGTAAGTCTCTCCCTCTTTCCCCCATGGTAAAAGGATTACCAAGGATTGTATAAACAATCTTATCCTTCTTTCGTGAGGGTGTGAAATCCCACCTTTCTGGATTCTTTTTGTCAGAAGCATTGTCTCCTATTGGTCTTTTTGAGGATCTTATGGCCTTCGATGTCACAGTTGTAGTTGTTATTTGTGAAATTACAGAGTTAGGGTTCCTAAGAAGGGCGTGTATTTTCTCTGGATCAACTATGTCATCTAGGGCTGGATCACCAAGATTTTGAGTTTGCTGATGTATGGTGTTTCCTGGTTCTAGGTT
Organism: Picea abies; assembly: GCA_900067695.1. Lineage (NCBI taxonomy): Eukaryota > Viridiplantae > Streptophyta > Pinopsida > Pinales > Pinaceae > Picea > Picea abies. Next base: position 1,380 of record CBVK0101604642.1, read on the forward strand.
CTATTCTACGGTTTCCTTAGCCAAAATTTCAATCTCAGTTTCTATCGCTTTTTGCGTGGAGGTTTCTTCTTCTTTTTGTGGTTTTATATTTTTCCTAAATCTATCCCTAGGATCTTTATTTCTCATGAAGTCATGCTAAATGAAATGAAAGAACTAAGATTGAGTTTCAGAGTACCTGTGATAACTAATATGTCGGTTTTCACCCCTTTTGTTTCCACAGCTCCTCTTACTATCAACCTGCTAACATACCACACCAAACTAAGTGCATTCTAAAACTAATCAAGACAATTATCTTCTTACCTTTTAAACAGCTCCCCGGCAACGGCGCCAAAAATGTCAGGCTGCTAAATTGAAGATTTGAGTGACCTGAAACACTAAATTGTCAAACCAGGGTTGGTAAACTTTGAGCTGCTACACTGTATGTGCAGGTAAGCTAATTCCTATCTAAAGACTATCCTTAAAAGAAAACATAAACTCACTCTGAGAACTTGAATCTTAATGACTATCTTGAAACTTAGCATTTCCTATTTAAGTCATCAACAGAAAACAGTCCTATGCTTAAAGGCTGGTGCTCCTATTTCCATTCAGAAGTATGATTTCACAAGCTTATTCCACCACTACTTTTAGTCATCTATCATCACCATTTCCATTCAAGCCATGACAGAAAGAGTGTTTCCAAAAATGCATTTAATCTAAACATTACAAATGAATCTGATCTGTCCACAGGAAAACAGAGTAATACCCTACTGACCCTACTGGTACCGGAAGCTTCCTTTGATTTAACTGTAATCTAACTATTCTCGTTAAGCAGGGTAACTAACTATCTAACAAAGCAAAGTTCACTCAAACTCTAAGTTACGTTCGAATTGAAACGAGAAACCAATCAAACCAAGTTCGTGCTCTAAACCCTACAGGAATCAAACATGCATTCAATACTCATCAACGCAAAAGATATCATTATGCTGGAACGATTTGTTTGAAGAATAAATAAACACGATTTTGAATGAGTTAATTCTAAAACTATAAGCTATCATGTAAGCAAACACTAACACACTGAAATAACTAAATCTATGACAGAATAAAGCAGCGGCTTGCACCTGTTTGGCGGGCCCAACCAAACGGCACAAGCGTTGTAAGTAATAACCAGAACCAACTATATCATTCTATGTAATCACTGTGTAAACTTCACGCTTCATTAACTCAGGGAAGAAATACTCAAATCGTATATCAATCAAGTAACATAACACAACAGCAGTTTTTGTATTTAGAAACATGTGTTCACGACATAACATAGTCCAACCGGTTCTCAGGAGTGATCTCCTGTTTATATCTAGCTCCTACTTCATAACAGTCTAAAGCAAAAAATACATAAAGACAAACGGATCTCCGATCCGAAAATAGCTTGGAATTAGTGTTTAAACGGTCTTCACATCTTCGTGACACGTAGTGTCACAAAGTGTGAACGATGAAGAATTAACGACTCAGTTTTATCATTATGCCTTCAATCATCCTGTGAGCGATAACTCCATCTATCATGTGAATCTCTATGTCTCCCATTCTGAACATAACGCACAAATCTTGAGCGACTTCATTGGTATCTCCACGGGGTATGAGTCGGTACCTGGTACTGGAAATCCTGTTCCAAAAATAGAAGTGGTACCTAACCCAAGCGACATTAGTTCCAATATCAATTTAAAGCATCAAAATGCATAAAAATAGTTTGAAACATAAAGATACCTTAAGTAGCCCATTGAATGGTAGGGAGATGTCAATCATGTCAAAACAAGGCCAAAAGGGTGGTACTGGGTATGGAAATGGAGGTCTGTAGAGTATAATATAGGAAAAAACATGAGCAAAACTGGAGACCAACACATATGGTATCCTCCTCAAGCTTGCATAAAAATAAAGAGGTACTTGCCAGAAATAGTGGGGGGGAAATTGGGAAAGAAATGTATCTAAACCTGTATTATGTGGAAGAGTCACTTTTGAACATGACACCCTTTCACTCGCTTTGTGTCTAAGTTGGAAAATCCACTTGTCTCTTGATCATACTCCTTTATAAGACTACAAATTGGTCTGTGATCCATGTTGTTGAGTCCGTTTTTCCAAGACATTTGTCGTGTCATCAATATGTTCAAAGAGAAGTTCAACCCTAAAAGCCTTCTATTGTGTTGGATATTTTTGTAGTCCTTAAGCCTTCTATTGCATCGGCCATTCCTGAGTCAGTCCTGAATCACTTGTTACTCTGATCTACTTCAAATATTGTTACACGTTTCATGTCATTGATGTGGGATGCATTAAGGCCCTCCTGTGATGAGTCTTTTCCTGTCGACTTCAACTCATTATCCAGGAATTAGACTTAGAAACCAATTGGTACCTTAGAACTTGCATGCCTCAATGGCAAGTTTCCTCACTTTCGACAGTGGGTTTTCATTATTGACCTCTGATCGGAAGGTTCCGTCGAGTGTTCGACCTCAGCTCATTGATTCACATTCGTTGGATTGTGCTAGTGTACCTTGGGAGTCATTAAAATTAATGGTGATTTCCCTCGCACTTGTTAATGGTATACACTAATGACCGGTAATCAAGTGGTTTCTACCATGTTTGACTTCGACACATGTATTCACATGGCTAGATTCGTACTATAGAGTGTTGAAGATGAATACCCTGGATATTTTCTGACAGATCCAGGTTGCATTGGAGTATATTCAGTGTACTATTACATAGATCCACATTGTATGTCTGGTGGCTATGTTCAAATTTGAGTCCTTAACACATAGATCCACAGTGTATTTTTGGTGGCTATGTTCAGATTTGAGTCATATCGGCATGGATCCACAGTGTATGTTTGGTGGCCATGACCTGTCTTACTTGACGTGGATATTTGCATGTCAGAATTTATGCTCAGATTCATTTGTATTATGAGTATGGGAATTCCTACCTCAGTGATGATATATTATTGTATTGTATTTCCTTGTTTGTTGACAGGTTTCTGACCGACTGTTCCTTGTTGCTAATGTTCCCAAATAAAGAAGTTGACTTCATTGTGCAATTGTGCATGTTGTTGTACAGTCATAATATTTGTTTACCAAGGCTAAGATGAGCCCGTGGAGAATATTACCGCCAAACATAAATCATCTGCATAGGTTCCTTGAGTAGAAGGATGCATATTTAAAATACAGTTGGGATTTTACCCCAACGATAATGAATCATGATAGTCTGTGACAAAGGGAGCCTATAATTTCTTGGGAAATGAAATCTGATCCTACATGAATGGGATTATGATAAAGAACACTAATATTTAAACTAAAATAGAAATGTGAAAAGATGGAAAGTATCCGTAGTAGTAACGATTACTTCTTTAATGAAGGTTTAAACCTAGTATAGGTGTATAACCCCTCAGAATCAAAGGAATGAGTCTGGTGACCATTCCCTGAAAAGGGAGAGCTTGTGTAGCTCTCGGGTTTCAAGTGGACTGAGAAACAAATTTGGTTTATGGGTACAGGAATTGCTGGACAGGTTTTTTCCAATCAAGCTGATAAACAGAGCTGTAGAAATATAGAGTGATTGAGTGAGAAATCACAATAGCCTTCCTTGCTTGGTGCCTAGGAAACTAATCTTCTATAGTTCTTATGGGAGGAGGAGAGTGGCCTTTGTACTTAACTGTTGCTGAACAAAAGGAAGAATTCTAGGTGTAATTGTCAAGACCAATCTTGACCTAAATATACTCTGGATTTCTGAACTAGGATACTCAGTAAGTAACATAATTTGAAATTGCATTTGGGCTCTAAGGGAATAGCCCAAATGGTATTAGACATTAAATTGTCAAAATTAAGATTAAATGTTGATCCTGAATGTGGTAAAGGAAGTGTTGGGGAACTTCTAGAAGCCCAATGGGTTAGATTGACACGAAGTGGTGGATGGTATCCATATAGATATAGTTGGAATCTAAATTGGTTGATTTTTTTACCTTAGGCATGGTTATGATTACCCATATTGTATTTATAATTTGGGTAATGTTCCATGGAGGTTGAGGCAAGAGTGTTTTCATGCTAGCTATTATTTTATAGAAAGGGAACATAGTTATGACTATGTCTGATTCAATTTCCATGTGGATTTCATGTGAATGACTGCAAGCTCACAATTGAGAGGGAAGCTCAGTGTTGTATGTCCCTATAAGGCTTGTCATAAGGATGACAACAATATCCGTGTTGGAGGATCTAGAAGGCTGATAGGTCCATGTGTAAATGATGCCCATGTATGGTGTAAGGATATATGTATACTAAAGGCACAATATGTCTCCCTTGATGAGTGATATGTAAGGAAAGAATTGCACTTTCCAAGTTTAAGTGAATACCATAGACGCATGGTTGAATCCACTTTTTAAAGAGCCATGAAAGTTATGTTTTGAATGATATCTTAAGGGGAATGTGCTCCATTCCCTTAGGAAAGATGAGTATAAATAAATGAAAGAGTAAAGGATCAAGGATGGTCTGTGTCAGGATAAGAGGCAAATGAATATGCCTTGAGGATCACATAATAATGAGTTTGAACAATCATGAGTTGACTAATTTTAGAATAGAGATGTATGTAGGCTGTGAAATATACCCATGGAAGCTACACACATACTTTTGATTATGCATATGGATAAGTACATCATGGATGTAAGTTAACAAAACCAGAATATGTATGGATACATAATTTGGGTGCATGACAAAGATTCATGTTTATATTCCTTATGTAATATTTGGTAAATAGCTAAAGCTAACTCAAGGCTGAGGCCATCATAGATAGTGATGGACATGCAATAAGGAAGTTGCATGCTGAGGGAGTTCCCTGTGGAAGAACTATGTGAACACTTTGTCAGGAGGTTAGAGTCACAACCTTAATAACTGCCGAGAAACTAAGTAGTGAGCTACAAGCTTATATATATATAAGAATATTGGATTACATTTTGAAAGCATCATGTAATAAATAGAATATTGATGAATGAATAAATGATTATGTTTGATTGAATAGGCTTGTTTGAAGCCATATTCAGAAAAGGCATTTGTATGCCTCAGATACCCAAGTAGAGTATGATTCAGGAAGAAAACTCTGATCGAATTAGGATACTCAAGAACTTGACAAAGGAGATGAATGTGAGCCACTCATCGAAGGGAAGACATATCACAGTCGTCAAATCAAATTCACTATCCACTGGAGTTAACGGATAAAACCCCAGTCATTCGATTAGATCGACGGTCAGGGATCGTTGCGGAATGCGAAGGTGAAATTAATGGACGTGCTAGTCCAGGACTCACAATCAACCAACATCATTGATCTCGTCGAGGTGGAAGATCAATGACCACGATTAGACAAAGTTGGGAGAACACTTTCCAAATTGGGCCCTGCAATCATTGTGAACCATTGATCTTTGAATAGAGATCAATGATTGGGAATCATTATGGAGAGAGAAGGTGAAATTAACAGATGTTCTAGTTCATGGACTGTAATCAACCAATGTTGTTGATCTCGTTGGGGTAGAAAATAAATGACCAGGATTAGACATAGTCGGGAAAAAACTTTCCATATTGAGCCCCACAATCACTGTGAATCGTTGATCTATGAACAAAGCCAATAGTTAAGAATCATTGCAAAGTGTAAAGGTGGAATTTACGGACGTGCTAGTTCAAGGCCTGCAATCAACCAATGTCATTGATATTGTTAGGGTGAAGAATCAATGACCACAATTAAAAGAGTTGGGAAAGCACTTTTTAGATTGTGGATATTGAACTCACCGATAAAGAGCGATCATATTGGGATTCTTCAATCGTTGTGAATCATTTATCTATGAATGATCGGTGGGTGAACCTACAAGGAACCCACATGTTAATGTCGCATAGAACTCGTACTGTGATTGGGTTCTTGGTTGATTTTAGCACATTGAAGCTCTGTATCAACCTAAATTCTCAATCAAACACTGTTGTTTTGGCATTATTATTATTCTCTAGATATGGATGACATAGGTGTTGTGCAATATAGACTTGTGCAGTTGGTACAACTGAAAGAAGATAGATTCATTACAAGATTTCACCAGCAGGTACAGAAGGAATGAGAGAAGGCCTACCATGACCAATATATCAAGAAGAAAGCCTTTAAGCAAGGAGATATGGTATTGGTATACAACAACAAGTTCATGAAGCATCCTGGGAAGTTTAGGACACATTGTATTGGGCCATATGAGGTTGCCTATGTTACAGAAGGAGGAGTTGCACAGTTGAATAATTTGAAGGGATAATGGAAGGAAGGTTTGGTAAATGGGAGTAGGTTGAAATTGTACTACAATAACCAGTTGCCTTGTAGATCTCAGTAAAAGCATAAGAAGAAGGGTATAGGTACCAGGTGTAGTTGAAGCTGGGTACCAGACACAGAAAATACAATTTTCACAAGGAAGGGAGGAACAAAACAGAGAGCACGGAATGCTCTGCACAGCCTGAAGACAAAGAGAAATAGAAGGTTCAGACCTCTACTGCCTCGGGATGAGTCACAGGTGAGTGTTGGGGGCATGTTGGCCCTTGGTTATGGATTAAGGAATAAAGATAAGAAAAAGGAAGAGAAAAGATGAAGTGTGAACTATGAAGAAGGCACATTGATTGATATTGGGTCGGAGTGGCTAAAGAAGTGAAAAAGAAGGAGAGAATTAAGGGAAAGTGAGTCGTTGAATGAGAGGATCGAGGAAGACATATCGACAAGGAATATGGATCATGGGAAAATCAACAAGAAGAAAAATCCACCAACGGATGATTAAGAGAACCTTGTGATAAATAAGGAAAGACAAGTTAGTGAAGCTCGGGAAGTATGGGTCAAGTTGACCTAGGGTTTTAGACCTAGGGTTTTGGTATCTAGGGTTTTTGACACCTAGACATTTGTCATTGTAATGTATAAATAAAAGGTCTAGAGGACCTGGGAGGGGTTGTTCATTCTTGGTTATTGTTCATCGTTATTATGGATAATCATTGTTGTTGATACTATTGTGTGTTGAGAAAGAGAGAGAAGTGTTGCATGTGAGATCATTTTGTATTGTAAATGTCTTTAGCTGGGTGTGAAGATCAACCTTGCATCTAGGTGCGCAGAGAGGGGAGATAAAGAAAATAGAGAGATCTGCAAGCTAAGAGCACAGATAGAACTGTATATTTTCACATGATATATCAAGAAATGCAATTCTGTGGACGTAGCCCTAGGGAGAGGCTGAACCACATATATCTTGTTGCTCTGTGTGATTGATGTTGTGTTCTTTTTATTTTTGTTATTTTTATTGCATTATTGTGTTAGATCTAAGATATAGCTTTCACACTAGGCCTAAGGGAGATAAAGAATAACTATATCTCTGTGTGTTGTTCCTTTGAATCTACTTGCATCTCCTTTGGTTGTAAACACATGTATCCTTCAACCTCCTATTGCTACTTCGGGTGAGATTGCATCCGCTTCGCAGGTGTTTCCAAAAGGGCCAATAGTTAGGGTTTGTTGGTGCACTGTTAGAATTGAACCCTGGGTCTACCCCTGTGCCAACAAATGGTCTTGTTTCTAGGACTAGGATCTTCTTGAGGGAATGTTAAGGTGGTTTCCATCGAAGAAGAGATTCATAAGTGGATAGAAGAACAAGAAAAGGAATTCACTGAGGCTCAGAATAAGAACCCTAATCTTATCACAGAGGATTGGTTTGGAAGGTATATCTTTACTAATATACATGATATTTTCTTTGGAGGAATTCATAAAGAACTATATGAATGGTTAGCCAGACTAGCAGATACCCAATTTGATATCAGATTTAGACCATGTATGGTTTGGACATCGGCGTTAATAACGAAGGTCAAGAGAGTTGATAACGTCGTGTCAAGAGTAGTAGACCACTGGTTTGATAACATTATTGGAGGGTACATTACCGATTTTTCTATTGACAGAGTAGAGTCATATAGCCAAGCAGAGAGGTATTTCTTTAAAGGACCTAGAGGGAAAAATTTACACTTTTTGAAGTTGAATATCAAGATGTTATTGTATAAGAAGAACATCTTGAAGATACAGTAATTGGTTGAAGAGATAATGTTCAAAAACTTAGACAATGACACAGAGGTGGGACATACATGCAATGGGAGAACTTCAGAGAGCTTCCTCTAGTAAACTTGTTTGAGAAAAGCCACAAACCACTAGCACAGGATGAAGGATTCTACAGTGGAGAAGAAGAAGAGATATTGAACGAGGAATGGTCAGGATCCACTGGATTAGAGGAAGATCAGACTGAAGAACCTCATCGAGAAGAGTCAGAGACTTTAGGAATTGTGTTGGTTGTCGAAGTGAGTACTGTTACTCCTCTGGTTGTTTTAGCAGTGTTAAGTAACCAGAGTAGTCAGAGTTACCAGAGCACTCAGAGCACTGTTACTAGCAGTTTAGTAAATACTTAGTCAAGAAACCTAGGAATATTTATGGAAGATGAAATGAGGCTACCTATCTTTAGGGGAGACGGATCGTAATATCCTGATCAACAATGGTTTTTATGTGAGGTTGTATGGAGTATTAAGCAAGTCAATGATGAAGCAGTTAAGAGAGCTCAGTTTAGTACTACCTTGATAGACCATGCACTGAGATGGTACATGAAGTTTGTTAATGGAGTTGCATAGCCTAAACCGCTGAACAAGATCAAGACTACATTGAGTGAAGAATTCAAGAAACCCAAGTCAGAGTCACAATGCATTACAGAACTAAAAGAAATCAAGCAGAAAGTACCTAAACTTGGAGTTTGATAAGAGGTTTAAGACCTTAACAGGCCGACTGTGTTTTCATATCCCAGACGAGAAGAACAAGGAATGGTTCATTACTTCCCTCCTACCACACATCAGAGTTCCTTTGATGCAACAGAAGGTTTCTTCGCAGGTTAAGGTGTTAGAGATCACCATGAAACTAGATTCATCCCCTCTAGGAGAATCCAACTTAGGAATGAGTCAAATTTTGTGTTAGCTAACTAGCTTAGCGTTGTAGGTTGAAGATATGAAGAAATAAAAGGGAAAATATAAAAGGGAGGACATATGGTGTATTAGATGAAAATCATAAGGCCACGATAAGGAGCACTATTCCCTATTTCATGAGTACTTGGCCTCTGGGGATCTAAGCCCTTTGAAGCAGGTTACTCTACCCTGGTGCGAGGTATGTAGAAATAGACATCGACCTGGTGAATGTTATTACATAAAAAAATATGTCCAGACACCTACAAACCTTTACTGCACATTCTGTAAAACTGTGGGGCACGATGAGAAATATTGTAGGGATTATGACCTCTTGCATGAAACATCAAGAGATACATATAGGATTCAAGGTGAAGTACAACAGGAAGGAAATGCTATGCAGTTTAACTCTCCAGGAAGATGAAACTTCAACCCTCGTGGTGGATTCATAGGAAGAGTATGAGGAGGATGCATGGGTCAAGGTCGAGGTCATAACATTTGTTATAACTATGCACAACCAGGTCACTTGGCAAGGGACTTTCCGAACCCTTGTACCACTTGTAGCTATTGCAACTCATTTGAACATGTCATTGAATATTTCCCTATGTTGTTAGCGAAGCTTCAGGAGAGATGAGAAGTAAACTAGAAAGTATAACTAATCTCAACAGAACCTTGCAGAGAGGATCCCAGAGTCATTGTTATCACTAGAGGAGGCATTGTTATAGGAGAAGACAAAGTGACCCCAGAAAAGACTACAGAAGAATCAAGGGTCAGAAGAGATGGAGAAAAGACACAAGTGTTTGATCTGAGGGAAGAATAACAGACATTTGAAGAGGCAAGAAAATAATTTGGAAGAGATCAGGTATCTTCATCAAATACACAACCAGAAGTGAGAGAATTTGGAATGCCTTTGGAATTTGATCAGTCTACATCACTTGGAGAAGGACAAGAGGTAAGAAAGATTATGGAATTATTATGTACTTGCATTAATCTGATTAAGGATGAACGAGTTGTACAAGAATTACAAAATTTAATAAGATAGTATGAGATAGGTAGGATATCTACTCTGCTAAATAAAGGAGTACATCAAGTATCCATAAAGAGAAGGACAAATAAAGAATTAAACCTTAATGCTCAGATTGGAGATTATGACATATATTATCTGGTCCTCAACTTAGGGTCAGAAGTCAATGTTATGGCGAAGCAGACCTAGGCACTGATGGGAAAATCTAAATTAATGTATTCCCCTATCAGGCTTAGGATGGCTAATCAGCAAGAATTAATCCCCTTTGGAAGACTAGAGCATTTCCCTGTGGACATTGATGGGGTAAGGGCATTTGCGGATTTCGAGGTGATTGAGATAGTTGATGGTAGTTTTCCTTATCCTATGTTGTTAGGAATTGATTGGGCTTTCAACAATTCCACTATTTTTGACTTAAATAAAAGAAGAATGACATTTGAGGGTGATTTCCTTAGGTTCATTGCACCTATGGATCCTGATAAAGGTCGCAAATACACCGAACCCATCAAAGAATAAGACTATGCTTATGAACTAGAAAACATATATAAATTGATAGCAAGACAACAAGATTACATTAATCCTACAACAGATGGGAACTTAAGCTAGCGAAGTGACAGTGTGTGCTCATCAAATTCGGAAGAAGCACTAGAGAACTAGAAGAACAAAATGTACGAAGTTTCTACGAAAAGGTGAGATAAATTGACCAGGGAAGTTTGCTGGATTCGCACAGAAGTAAGCAATCTTCCCACATTTGATGGTTTAAATCATTTAGAAACATTCTTATCAGAATTTGAAGAAATTGTACTAGTACAACAATGACTGTTGGCACTGGATGAAGCTTTAAAAGAATTGCCAACAATATGGTGGGTAACACATAAGAAGAACATCGTGGACTGGGTGCAATTTTGCACTTTGATGGCAGTGTGCTTTTCAGAACAAACTGAAGGGTGCAAAGTTAGATACATAGGTCAAAGTTGTCCGAAGGACCATGTGAGAAGTTGTGAGGAGGCCTGGCGCATCATCCCTCAAGAGTAGTGGGTGCATAAATTCATCAACACTTTGGACACAATGCTTATTAATTGGTATCTTCAAGAAGAACTGTGCCTCACCACTTCAGATTGGTACGGTATGACTCAGAACTTTGTAGCTACATTTTTATTTGAAATTCAGTACCCCTTAGTAGATCAATATTTTCAAGTTGTAAGAAAAAAATTCTTTGAGGAGGCACCTAACCTCCCTTTGGAGCAAGAAGAAGATGAATGGATTTCACAGCTTCAGAAATTGCAAGGCTATTACAATATCAATGATGATGAAGACGATGATCCTAGGAATGTGAACATCACAGAGACAGAAGGATAGAGAGACGTAGAAGGACCAGGAGTCGAACTACATTTTATTGGACAACCAATCAAAATCAAGAAAGTTAATATTGCAACTGAGCAAGCACCTAAGCTTGCAAACGTTGGAGATTATTGGGATGATGCCACTATTGACAAGATCACAGAATTGTTGCATGAGTATCGAGACTTGTTTCCAACCAAGTTCACTGACATGAAGGGAATTAAAGGGCTCATGGGAGAGATGAAGATCCCCTTGAAACTATATGCAAGGCTAGTAAAGAAGAGACCTTATAGACTAAATCCCAAATACAAGAAGAAATTCAATATTGAATTAGACAGAATGTTTTAAGCAGGAATCATAGAACCTGTTGAATATTCATAATGGATTAGCCTATGGTGGTCCAAGATAAGAAGATAGGAGAGATCAGAATTTGTGTAGACTTGAGGAAACTGGATTATGCATGTTTACATGATCCATTCCCTACATCATTTACTGATGAAGTGTTGGATAATGTGGGAGGAGAAGAAGTTTACTCCTTCACAGATGGATTTTCAGGTTATCACCAGATCGGGATTGCTAAGGAAGATCGCCATAAGACCACATTTGCAATAGAATGGGGATCCTACCAGTACACAGTGATGACTTTTGGATTGAAGAATGCACCAACCATCTTTTCTAAGGTGGTGGTCGAAGCATTCAAGGAATTTTTACATAAATCTTTGGAAGAATATTTTTATGATTGGACTATTTTTAGCTTATTGAAAAATCATCTTGAATGTTTAAGACTAATGTTGGATAAGTTCTGGCAATGCCAAATTTCCCTAAACCTAAATAAGTTCATCTTCTTTTCACCCTTTGGAATGCTTGTAGGTCATATTGTATGTAAACAGGGGTTGTAGGTATATCTCTCCAAGATTTCCATCGTCGTTGATCTACCTCCGCCTACTTCGGTTAGATAGCTAAACACTGCGCTGGGACATACGGGATGCTACAAAAATTTCATCAAGGGATATGCATAGATAAAAACACCTATGGAGAATTTATTAAAGAAATATTGTCAGTTCCAATGGTCAGAGGAATGTCAGCAGAGCTTCGACACACCGACACAGAAAATGGTCACTGCACCCATTCTGGTTTTCCCAGATTGGAGTAAGTAATTCCATGTGCACGTCAATGTGTCCTCTATTGCATTAAGAAAAGTGTTAGCACAACCAGCAGCAAGAGATATTGACCATCCATTAGCCTTTGCTAGTAGGAAGATCTCTACAACTGAGATAAATTACTTTACCACCGAAAGAGAAGGTTTAGCCATGGTGTATGTGTTGCAAACGTTTCGTCACTACTTGTTGGGAGGACACTTAAAGATGTTTAATGATCACTCTACACTGAAATACTTAGTCAATAAGACAGTGTTGGGGGGATGAATATGCAGATGGTTGTTTTTATTCCAGGAATATGATTTTGAAATTGTGTTCAAGCCAGGGAGAATGAACAAGGGACCTGATCACTTGTCTAGGTTAGAGCATGGAGAGGAACCTACTAGTCTGGAGGATACACTGCTAGATGCACAGTTGCTAGCCATCAGAAAGATTGATGATTACTTCACTGAGATAGTCCAGTTACTATCAATAGGAATGGCACCACGCGAATATATAGTCATTCAAAAGAAACAGTTGGTAGTTCGCGCTGCAGATTTTTCACTTATAGTTGGACAACTTTATAATATGGGACCTGATGAGATCCTGAAGAGTTGCATTATGGAGGGAAAAAGACCATTGATTATGGCATATGCACATGAATGCATCGTAGGAGGACACTATGTAGGGAAAGCAACAACATAGAAGCTTCTTAGAGCTGGCCTCTGGTGGCCCACTTTGCACAAAGATGCTAAGGAATACTACAAAGCCTGCGATGTATGCCAAAGGATTGGGAAACCTTCCAAAAGAGATGAGATGCCTTTAGCACCTCAGATAACTTTACAATCCTTTGAGAAATGGGAAAATTATTTTGTGGGACCTATCAACCCACCAGGGAAGTGCACAGGAGTGAGATACATCATCACTATGACAGAGTATTTGACCAGATGGGCATAAGCAAGAGAAGTTAAGGTCTATAGTGCAACTACAACTGGGCAATTCATATTTGATGATATCATAACCAGGTTTGGATACCCAAAGACCCTGATGAGTGATCAAGGTACACACTTTATTAATAAGACTATTGAAGCCCTGAATCGGGAATTTTAAGTTCACCATCAGAAGAGCACTCCATACCACCCACAGGTGAATGGGATGGTCAAAGCTTTCAATAAGATCTTGGAGACAATGATGACTAAGATTTGTAGTGTGAACAAGGATGATTGGGATTTGAGAGTACCAACAGTAGTATGGGCATATAGAAACAATTGAAAGAAGCTGACAATGAAAACACCCTTTAAGTTGGTTTATGGTCTCGAAGCAGTCATACCTATGGAATATTTAGTTCCTAGCTTAATAATTGCAGTATTTACAGATATGGATGACACAAGCATTGTGCAAGATAAACTTTCTCAGTTGGTAGAACTGGAAGAAGACAGATTCATTGCAATATTTCACCAGTAGGTACAGAAGGAACGAGAGAAGGCCTACCATGACAGACATATCAAGAAGAAAGCCTTTAAGCAAGGAGATCTAGTATTGGTATACAACAACAAGTTCATAAAGCATCCCAAGAAGTTTAGGACACATTGGCTTGGGCCATATGAGGTTGCCTACGTTACAGAAGGAGGAGCTGCGTAGTTGAAGACTTTGAAGGGAGAATGGAAGGAAGGTTTGGTAAATGGGAGCCAGTTGAAATTGTACTACGACAACTAGATGCCTCACATCTCTCAATAAAATCATATGAAGAAGGGTCTAGGTACCAGGTGTAGTTGAATTTGGGTACTCGACACAGAAAAGATAGTCTGCACAAAGAAGGGAGGAATAAAACAAAGAGCACAGGCTGCTCCACGCAGCCTGAAGACAAAGAGAAACAGAAGGTTTAGACCTCCAGTGCCTCGGGACGAGTCACAGGTGAGTGTTGGGGGATGTTGGTCCTTGGTTATGTATTAAGGAAGATAAAATACAGAGTACGAACTACACAAGAGGCACATTGACTGATATTGGGTCGGAGTGGCTAAAGAAGAGGAAAAGAAGGAGTGAAGTAAGGGAAAGTGATTCGTTGAACGAGAGGATCAAGGGAGACATATCAACAAGGAATATGGATCGTGGAAAACTCAACAAGCGTAAAAATCCACCAACGGATGATTTGGATCACCTCGCGGGAAAGAAGGAAAGACAAGTTGCCGAAGCCCGGGAAGTACGGGTCAAGTTGACCTAGGGTTTTAGACCTAGGTTTTTGGTATCTAGGGTTTTTTACACCTAGACGTTTGTCATTGTAATGTATAAATAAAAGGTCCAGAGAACCTGGGAGGGTTTCTTCATTGTTGGTTATTGTTCGTTGTTATTGTGGATAATCATTGTTGTTGATACTATTGTGTGTTGAGTAAGAGAGAGAAGTGTTGTGTGTGAGAGCATTCTATATCGTAAATATCTTCAACTGGGTGTGAAGATCAACCTTGTAGTTGGGTGCGCAGGGAGGGGAGATATAGAAGAGAGAGAGATCTGCAAGCAAAGAGAACAGATAGAACTATATGTTTTCACATAATATATCAATAAACACAGTTCTGTGGACATAGCCCTAGGGAGAGGGTGAACCATGTATATCTTCTTGTTATGTGTGATTGATGTTGTGTTATTATTCTTTCTGTGATTATGTTATTGCATTATTGTGTTACATCCGAGATATAGCTCACACAATAGGCCTAAGGGAGAAAAAGAATAACTAGATCTCTGTGTGTTGTACCTTTGAATCCACTTGCATCTCCTCTAGTTGTAGACACTTGTGTCTAGCAACCCCTTATTTCTACTTCAAGTGAGACTGCATCTGCTTCACAGGTGTTGTCGAAAGGGCTAGTAGTTAGGGCTTGTTGGTGCGCTATTAGAATTGAACCCTAGGTCTGCCCTTCCAACAAGGAAGATAGAGTTTAACACTATGCATTATATTGTGGTCATGAGGACTGGGTCTAAGGGAATAAAGGTTCTAATAGCTAGCAAATTGCATGGAATTTCTCGAGGAAATGCATGTTTGCGTGGAAGGGGGACCTTCCAAAATTTTTATTTACATTATATGGATGTCAAAGGAATGCTTAAAGGTATTCATATGAAACTTGGAGTTTCATGAATTACGATTTTAGGGTTGTGATCGATTCAGAGCATAAAATATGGTTATGTTAAAATAATAAATATGGACAAAGAATCTATATGGTAATAAGTTGGTTGAATTCAAACACACCTTGGCAAGAGTTCCTAACCTGAAAAGTGATAAGATGAAATCAATGCAAGGGTGCATTGGGTATGAATGTGGCCATGAATGTTGGCACATTCATTAAAGTCAATTGATATCTGAATTTCATTTTGAAAAGTTGATATACTGAGTTGATGCATGTGTAAGGAATGAAATTTCCTTTTTTTTTTCTTTGTATCATCAAATAGATAAAAGAGATTTGATTTTTAGCATGCACAATTTAAGAATTGTTTGTGAGAACGTTATAAAGGTTCAATGAAAATATATGTGCATGGGAAACTAACAATTTGTTTGGCTGAGGAAAGTTGACTTGCAGGAAGAAAGAGTCTTAGATATGGAAATGTTGTAACCCAATAAGGAAGACCGATTTCCTGCTGAGATAAACTGATATGGGGAGGAAAGTCCCATGCTTGTGAATCTGGTTCCATGTGGAACAAATATAAAAATAAATGAAGAAATTGGAAAATGTATGGGTGATAGATTTGCAATAAAATTATGAAATTTAGAATTGTGATGTTGTCTCATGAAATTTTGTATGCCTGTGATACAAGTGAGAAGAAAAGATCTGTCCAAATAGGACAGATGAAGGCTATCCAGCTGAAAAGCATGAAGGAAGCCACTGCTGAGCCATGAGAACCCCGTGGTAAGCCATGATCGCCTGGAATATGTTGTGTTGAGGTAACACAAGTCAGAGGGAAACCTCGAAAGAGAAAGTATGAGGGAAACCTCGATTGTAAGGCTCGATGAATTCTCTGGGATTATTCCTGTGCGAGAAAACCTTGACAAGGAAAGATGGATCGACCAAAGAAATGTATAACAGAGAAGGGGATCCTGAGCCTAGGCCTGGAGGGTGAGTGACCGCAAGGAAGATGAGACTCTGATAGTTCTTGTAAACTATTGATTAGGATCATGTACATAATGGGTATGTTAAGAAAACACAGTGAGCCTGGATAACAAGACAACCATGTGGATAAAAATCCACAAACTGCGCAAATAAGTATTGTGCTAGATTATGAAATTTTCCTAGAAATTTTATGCAACAGTAAAATGTTTTCACATGAGACTATTATTAATGTTCTTGTTGTCCAATAATTATTGAAGGAAGGTGACAAAGATTAAGGGTCTAAAAAATAACTTGGCCGAGAAATAAGCTCAAGACTTGTGAAGTGGTCAAATTATAAAGGCATGACATGTGTTACTTAGAAAGAATAACGAGGACGATGTTCCTTTTAAGGGGGAAGGTATTGTAACACCCCTGTTTTCCCCAACTTGTAATTAATCATTAATTAGGATTACCATGTTGTGGCATAGGAGCACTGTAAATGTATCATTGTTTGATTTCCAATAATTGACTGTGGGGGTGAAGCCTTGAAAGTACTATCCCTGATATCACTAGAGGAAAGAATGTGAGAACGATAAGAGAATAGTTAATAAGAAAAGGACAGGTGGTTGAAACCTCATTCACCCCCATGAATGGAAGCATGGTATAGCTACAGAAGGTCTTCCCGAAGTACCACAGGGTCCTTTGGACCCAAAACGAACTTGAAGTTTCTTTCTAATAGAAGGAACCAGATAGGAGGAATGTGCGTTCAAGGCATGCAAGAGGATATGAAGAGAAGAGTGGACAATGCGAGAAACATCTGGCCAGCAAAGAGCGATTCGAAGGCCACGAGATTGATGTTGACGAAGCATCTGGTAAACCTCATCGAGGCCATGACATAGAGGGAGATCTTTGAGAGTATGTAGAGAACGGGACCTAAGAAAAAGGCTCTAAGCTTGATGTTGAGAAAGCATTTGATAAACCTCGTAGAATATGCGAAAGAGAAAGGATCAATGGGAATTGGCATAAATTCCATGGTGATATCATGGCTTGGCACGAGGGTGGCCAAAGCACTAAGAATGAATGCCTCTAAACCTATGGTTGGGTGGAAGGATGAACACCCATAGTCAGTTATTTGGCTACCACTTGTAATAGATAAGTAATCTTGTAACACCCCGTTTCCCCCAGTTTGTAAAAATAACTGGACTGGCCAAGAACTGTGGAAAACTCAGAAATGTGAATATGTGATGTGAATGGACCTTGTGGAAAAGGTCGATGAATGTGAATAATATTATGAATTTATATTGCAGGACTGCTGAGAGGGGATATGCTGAAAAAGAGACCATGATGGCTGCAGAAAGGTGGTGGAGGGAACCTGGAAAGGTGGCGTTAACTTCCACCGACAATCAATACTGTATTTGGAGTCCATTGCCCCGTAGAACCAAAAGTGGCTCACTAGCCCCGAATTAAATGCCTCACAGGCTAGTAGGTAGATGGCTCCTCAAGAATTTATGAGGGATGGGGAGGTGAACCGCCCATCTGTAGAGCCGTCAGACCCGACCAGCATGAGGGAAATCGCACCACACACAACCTCGCAAGAGGATAAAGCATGGGAGAGAAGCGATTTGGGGGTAGACGCGAGGGGAAAAATATGGCGATATGTAGAGTGAGTGATAGCATAGAGGAAGGAGAGTAACCTTCGCTCCTAGTCACTGGCAAACAGAGACGCAGTCTCACAGCATCATGGTCTCATCTCAGGGGTGGCAATTGGTAAATCCGCTAGGAGTCGCTAAGCCTACGGTTGGGTGGAAACGAACACCCCTCTCAGCAGTTACATAATCCCTGGTGTTACTTTCTGATAAGTGTTTTTCCTTTAGCATCTTGAAATATATGTATTCTGACAATTATGCTCATAAGCTGTGAAATTGTGAATAATTTTAGTATAATATTGTCTGTATGATATTTTGATCAGTACTGGTAGTTGTATGTTTATAATGGAAAGACTACGTATGTGATGACAAGGAAACTTCTCCTACACCCGTCCACAGGATCATTCAATTTCTCCGTGAGCCTAAGCGACTCCTTGGATTCCCCAAATGGAATCTCTGTTAAAACCTGACCCAGTCCACAGGTCCTTTCTTCTTCCCTCACGACCTCTGCATGAACCGTGAACAATTTCCTCGACGTTAAATTTCGAGGTTCGAGATTTCCTAATGCCTGAGGTCGAGAGTCTTTGCTCGCTTGAACTCCCTACTACCGATTCTTCGATGCACCATTTTCTCCACGCACTGGCCCTCCTGGCTCATCTCCCACCGTATGACCACTGCCTCTACGACCGTGGCCTTACCTCCTTTCGCGGCTACTCCTATCAGGGTTTCAGTATTTGCAATGTCAAAACACACACGTCCTTAGGATTATCGATCTTCCGATCCCCGATATGCTCCTAGCGCATTAGCCCTCCAGGCTAAGCTAGTGCTCTACACGACCTCTCCTTGTGACCACAATATTATCCCTTATCGGGACTTCAGGGTTTTCAATACCACGATGCGCATGTCCACAGGACTCGCGATCCTTTAAATCTCGACGTGCCTTCCTTGTCAGCTCTAGCCCCTCCTAGATATACTATGGTCCATGTGACCAATTACCATATGACCATAGCCATATAGCTTCCCATCGGGATTTTGGGGTTTGCGAGGTCAATATGCATGAGCCCTTTGGACTCGCGATTCTCCAATCCCTGATCCTCCGATGGCTCACGGTTGTTGACTTGTCAACGGTCCTTTCACCCGTCGTGAAAATATACCACCTATCCTCCTTGCCGACTCCTGTGTGGCCCACATGCTTCCGCTGCGTTATCGAGAAATCACGTTTCGCAATTCTGAAATGCACAAACCCTTTACTCCCGAGATCTTCGATATCCCGATGACTGCTATGCCGACTCTCGATCGATCTCTGACACCTATCCCTCTTGAACGGACGGCTCAGATTATGCCGGGGTTTTCAACCTGGATTTCCCTGACCTCTTTTCCACGGGAATGTCGATTTTCCTGACTTCCGATGCCTCGATCTCCACCATGTGTATCTGCAAATGGATAACTCTGATCTTCCCGACATTTCGAGACTTATGGTGTCTCAATTCTCTAGCCCTCGAGAACTCCGATTTCCCGATGGCCAGTATCCCGATGGCTAAACCTCATGCAACTCTTGTCCAATCTGACGGATGACGGGATTTTTGCTCCTGATCTGATGACTAAGATCACTTCTCCTTCTCTGCGCTCCTCCTGAGGCTTAACCTCTGCGCGCCTTCCCCTGATCCAACGGCTGATGGGATTTCTACATGAGATCCGATGGTTGTCAGTCTCCTTCTCTGTGTGCTTCTCCTGAGCTCCTCCTGGACATAGAAACCAACGGTCCAGATCTCTTCTCCTGCCGATCTGACGGCTGGTGCTACTCCTCCTGAGCTTCTGCGCACTTTCTTCCTTCCCTAGGAAGAAATTCCAAAGATTCAAAAGGCCTTGCCCTTGCGCTCTTCCTCTGCAAGCTCTACAACCTTGAGCCTCATTGTGCGTTCTCCACGACACTATTCCTTCTGAGCTTGTTCTTCTCGAATCCTTAGAGGATTCCAACGTCTACACTTTTGCAGAGTCTTCTCATGCACACGCTGGTGCTACCTCTTGTGAGCTTCTACAACCACTCAAACCCCTAAGGGATTTTTCCTTTCTCCTCCCACAGATGGAGAATAAAATTCCTTCCTAGCTCTCTATTTGCTCAAGCAACCTCTTGTTGAGTCTCCGTGGGTGTTCAGCAACCCAGTGAAGATCCTTCAGTGGACTCTTCCTTCAAATGGCAGAACTCAAGAGAGTTCTCTTCTCTTTTTCCTATGCATGTTTGCACACTTCCTCGACGCCCTCCTGGAAGAGTATCTTCTCCATAGAATGTTCAACAGTTTTGTCTTCTTCCCCTATGCACCTATGCATTTGCTCAATGCCCACCTGGCAGAGCTTCTTAGAATCCTCAGTGATTCTGGTCCTCCTTCAAACTCTCAGTAGAGTTCCTTCCTCTGTGCACTCCTTGCACTGGCTCAATGCCCTTTTGGCAGAGCTTCACATAACTCCTCAGAGCTTCTGTCTAAACTCACAACAGAGTTCCTTCAACTGCACCTTGTGCATATGCTCAATGCCCACTTGGCAGAGCTCTACAGAATTCACAGTAGAATTCTACCTGCAACTGTGTCTCTCATACACAGCCTTGCCTTCAAGGTATTCAACAACCTTGAGGTCTTCTCCTGAGTTGTTGACTCCAGTTCTTGTGCCGCAACACGTCTTTTTCTGAACCCGCAGTGTTCAGAAGTGCATCCTCAGTGCACCGGTATTCAGAGACCGCAGTACACTGTCATGCCCTCCTGGAATGAGACCTCAAGGACCTTCACCTGAAATCACACAAACTCCTTGCAAATGCACTAACACACACATTCAAAACATATGAAAGAACACACACACAGGCATCGATATAGCACAAAATATCATGCAGGAAAAACTGCTCTGTTATATTAACAATGGCAAATGCCTGAATTTACAATGGTGTTCCTGAGCTCTCTCTGGCTCTCCTCAACTCTACTCATCTACAACAACTTCTCTACCACAACTTCTCTACAACAACTTCTCTACAACAACTTCACTACAACAACCTCCCAAAATGAGATCTCAAAATCTCTTTTACCTGAGGGGCTCATCGAGTGCTTCCCTCCAGGTTCACCTACTCTAATAAATTACATTGAATGGACTGTCTAGTCTAGAATCTGGATCTAGATCTCATTTGATCCATCATTAAAGTCGATATACCTAACTACAGCCTGCACAAAGGCAAGGCTTCCATGGCTCACCAGCATAGACATTAAATTACATTCAATTCAAATTTAAATGAGGTTGCGCCTCTCTCTTTTGAATTTGAATGCATGCACGCTGACGTGGCTGGCTGGTTGGCTGGCTGACATGGAGAGATGCTCCTGCATCAAACTCCTTAGCTGCAAAATCATGAGATCCTGCTCATGCGCTTCCCCTCTAAGCTGTTGGAAATCCTCCTGGATCCCAAATAAGTCTTTGGAGCTTTTCATCTGCTCCATCTTCCTGTTGTTGTTGCTGCTTCTGCATTGCTGCTGCTACTTCTTCCTTTCTTCTCAGCCTCTCCTCATTGACATTTTCTGCTGACTCTACCATCATCCTTCTGATCTCTTCGATCACTGCATCCAGCTGCTCCAATGGCTGGTCCTATTTTTGCAGTCTCCTCAGCTACAAAGTTTTTCTGCAATTGGGTAGATCACCATGATCTCCCATGCTTCTTTCTTCATCTTCATATGTGGCCTCAAGTTGCCACTCTACTGTAGACTTCAGCTCTGCAGTCTCTTCTTGACTATCTTTCTACTCAGTCATCCTCTTCTCTAACAACTCAAATTCTGCCAGTTCTTTGGCTGGCCCTGGATTGTTCAACCAATCCTCCAACATCTCTAGCTCCATCTCCCATGGAGTGATAACTTTACCTACCTGCTTCTTGGCCTCCTTTGCTGCTAGCTCCAATGCTACAGCCCTTTCATCTTCCTGGCTGAATATGCTAAGACGCTCCTCAGAATGCTCGCTTTCTTCTTCTTCTTGGGCAGTCTCAAATACCTGCTCCAATTCCTCTTTGACAGTCATCGTCAGCTGTGACTGTTCTTCTATTGTTGTTGCACCTACAACACAAATTTTTGCCTCCTCCTGGGCACATGGTAGGAATATTCCAATTCCCCCAATCATCAGAAGATCATCCTGATCTTTCACCTCTATCAGTTGCATCTGCTGATCCAAGTCCATCTTTGAGCTCACTTGCTCTGTCAGCTCCCCTGGCTGATTCCAACTCACTTCTGAGTTTATGAGACCCACAGATAGTCTCATCTGCTCATCCCTACCCACCTAGCAATATGGGATGCTTCCGCTGCCCTCCTGGCATTCTATGAGATCAACCAATCCCATCTTCATCAGCACTCCTTGCTAAATTGAACTCACCTCCGAGTCCATGAGACTTTCAGACAGTCTCAAATGTTCATCTCTGCCCACCTGGCAGTCCAAGATGCTTTCGTTGCCCTCCTAGTAGTCTTTGAGACCCCGCAACGATCTCCCTTCATTGCCCAGTTGGAAATGTGAAATTCCCTGGCTGTCCTCCTGACAGTCCATGAGATCTTCAGCTGATCTCAACTCATTGCCCTCTTGGCAATCTAGAATTTCTTGTTCTTTGTCCTCCTGGAAGTCCTTGAGATCCTCAGCTAATCCCAATTCATTTTCAAAATCATCGAGACTTCTCCCAGTCTCTAGTTTACAAACATAAATTACCTTTTCCTCTGTAGCCTTGAGGTTTTCAACATACCTCAGCCATATTCTTAACATCCTACGCTATCTCATGACCATCAGCTACTTGACTAGCCATTTTGCTTTTTCCTTCTTCATGGGCAATTCGCGCATCCATCTCCTCCTCCTATCCTGCTGCATCCACAGTTCAAGCCTCTCTATGTCTACCTTTAATTCATAGAGGTCTTTATCCATTTCTCTATCCATTTCTGCAAGATTTTCTTCTTTGCTCTTCTTCCTCCCAGCATGCCTATGGTCTTCAGTAACCATGGTGATGTCTCTGTCTGCCCTCCTAGCAAACTTGTTGTCACTCTGCATCCCTAAGTGTTCCAGCTTCATCCTCCTACAGTCTCCCTGACTGTCTATGGACTGTTGCCTACCTTCAAACAAGTCCTTACAGAGTTCTCAGCGCTCTGTCTTCCTCCTGCTTTCCTCACGCTTCACCTGAAATATACAGATGAAGTTCCTGCTCTGATACCTTGACATGTATCAGAGTGCTCCTTACCTCTTGCCTCTCTTGCCTGAAATATACAGACAAGCAATAGGCTCTGATACCACCTGATGACAAGGCAACTTCTCCTACGCCCATCCACAGGATTGTTCAATTTCTCTGTGAGCCTAAGTGACTCCTTGGATTCCCCAAAAGGAATCTCTGCTAAAACCTGACCCAATCCACAGGTCCTTTCTTCTTCCCTCACGGCCTCTGCATGAACCGTGAACAATTTCCCCGACATTAAATTTCGAGGTTCAGGATTTCCTAATGCCCGAGGTCGAGAGTCTCTGCTCACTTGAAATCCCGACTACCGATTCTCCAATGCACCCTTTTCTCCACGCGCTAGCCCTCCTAGCTCAGCTCCCACCATATGAACACTGCCTCTGCGACCGTGGCCTTACCTCCTTTTGCGGCTACTCCTATCGGGGTTTCGGTATTTGCAATGTCAAAACACACACATCCTTAGGATTCCCGATCTTCTGATCCCCAATATGCTCCTAGCACATTATCCCTCTAGGCTAAGCTGGTGGTCTACACGACCTCTCCTCATGACCGCAGTCTTATCCCTTATCGGGGCTTCAGGGTTTTCAATACCACGATGCGCATGTCCATAGGACTCGCGATCCTTCGAATCCCGACATGCCTTCCTTTTCATCTCTAGCACCTCCTAGCTATACTATGGTCCATGTGACCACTTACCATATGACCACAGCCATATAGCTTCCCATCGAGATTTCAGGGTTTGCGAGGTCAATATGCATGAGCCCTTTGGACTTGCGATTCTCCGATCCTCGATCCTCTGATGGCTCACGGTTTTTGACCTGTGAACAGTCCTTTCACCTGTCGTGAAAATCTACCACCTGTCCTCCTTGCTGACTCATGTGTGGCCCACACGCTTCCGCTGCGTTATTGGGAAATCATGTTTCACGATTCTGAAATGCACAAACCCTTTGCTCCCGAGATATCCGATATCCCGATGACTTCTATGCCGACTCTCGCTCAATCTATGACACATGTCCCTCTTGAACGGATGGCTAAGATTATGCCGGGGTTTTCAAACTTGATTTCCCCAACCTCTTGTCCACGGGAATGCTGATTTTCCTGACTTTCGACGCCTCGATCTCCGCCACGTGTATCTGCAAATGGATGACTCTGATCTTCTCGACATTTTGAGACTTATGGTGTCTCGATTCTCTTTCCCTCGAGAACTTCGATTTCCCGATGGCCAGTATCTCGATGGCTAAACCTCATGCAGCTCCTATCCAATCTGACGGCTGACGGGATTTCTTCTCCTGATCTGATGACTCAGATCACTTCTCCTTCTCTGCACTCCTCCTGAGGCTTAACCTCTATGCGCCTTCTCCCGATCCAATGGCTGATAAGATTTCTACATGAGATCCGATGGCTGTCAGTCTCCTCCTCTGTGTGCTTCTCCTGAGCTCCTCCTAGACGTAGAAACCAACGGTCCAAATCTCTTCTCCTGTTGATCTGACGGCTGGTGCTGCTCCTCCTGAGCTTCTGCGCGCTTTCTTCCTTCCCTTGGAAGAAATTCCAAAGATTCAAAAGGCCTCGACCATTGTTCTCTTCCTCTGTGAGTTATACAACCTTGAGCCTCGTCGTGCGTTCTCCATGATGTTATTCCTTCTAAGCTTGTTCTTCTCGAATCCTTAAAGGATTTCGATGTCTGCGCTCCTGCAGAGTCTTCTCATGCACACACTGGTGCTACCTCTTCTGAGCTTCTGCAACCACTCATACCCCTAAGGTATTTTTCCTTTCTCCTCCCACAGATGGAGAATAAAATGCCTTCCTGGCTCTCTGTTTTCTCAAGCAACCTCTTGCCGAGTCTCTCTTAGTATTCAGCAACCCAGTGAAGATCCTTCAATGGACTCTTCCTTCAAATGGTAGAACTCAAGAGAGTTCTCTTCTCTTTTTCCTGTGCCTATCTTCACACTTCCTCGACACCCTCCTGGTGGAGTATCTTCTCCATAGAATGTTCAACAGTTATGTCTTCTTCCCCTATGCACCTATGCACTTGCTCAATGCCCACCTGGCAGAGCTTCTCAGAATCCTCGGTGATTCTGGTCCTCCTTCAAACTCTCAATAGAATTCCTTCCTCTGTGCACTCCTTGCACTGGATCAATGCCCTCCTGGAAGAGCTTCACAGAACTCCTCAGAGCTTCTATCTGAACTCACAACAGAGTTCCTTCAACTGCACCTTGTGCATATGCTCAATGCCCACTTGGCAGAGCTCTGCAGAATTCATAGCAGAATTATGCCTGCAACTGTGTCTCTCATACACAGCCTTGCCTTCAAGGTATTCAGCAACCTTGAGGTCTTCTCCTGAGTTTTTGACTCCAGTTCTTGTGCCGCAACATGTCTTTGTCTGAACCCGTAGTGTTCAAAAGTGTATCCTCAGTGCACCGATATTCAGAGACCGTAGTACTCTGTCACGCCCTCCTGGCATAAGACCTCAAGGACCTTCACCTGAAATCACACAAGCTCCCTGCAAATGCAGTAACACACACATTCACAACATATGAAAGAACACACACACATGCATCCATATAACACAGAATATCATGCAGGAAAAACTGCTATGTTATATTAACAATGGAAAATGCCTGAATTTACAATGGTGTTCCTGAGCTCTCTCTAGCTCTCCTCAACTCTGCCCATCTACAACAACTTCTCTACCACAAATTCTCTACAACAACTTCTCTACAACAACCTCCCAAAATGAGATCTCAAAATCTCTTTTACTTGAGGGGCTCATCGAGCGCTTCCCTCCAGGTTCACCTACTCAAATAAATTACA
This sequence comes from Picea abies, assembly GCA_900067695.1. Lineage (NCBI taxonomy): Eukaryota > Viridiplantae > Streptophyta > Pinopsida > Pinales > Pinaceae > Picea > Picea abies. Next base: position 27,607 of record CBVK0101604642.1, read on the forward strand.
TTGAATGGGATGTCTAGTCCAGAATCTGGATCTAGATTTTAGTCGATCCAGCATTAAAGCTGATCTACCTAAATACATCCTGCACAAAGGCATGTCTTCCATGGCTCACCATCCTAGACATTAAATTACATTCAATTCAAATTTAAACAAGGCTACGCCTCTCTCTTTTGCATTTGAATGCGTGCACGCTGACATGGATGGATGGCTGGCTGGATGACGTGGAGAGATGCTCCTGCATCAGTACGGCTTATTATTTCATAATTTTTTATTTATATGCATACTAATCTAATTCAGACTTCACGTCTGGTTCTCGGGAGAGAGATACCCTTATTTTCCTCAGATAGTACCCTGGGTAAACTTCCCCATAAAGATACCCTTCTCAAAATCCCATCAAGAACATGGAGAAAGGACGTGAAGGTGTAAGGCCTTAAGAAATCCATAATAATTATCGAATCGATGAAAAAAATCCCATCGGGAGATCGGTGGTCACTCACGACCATCAGATCGGAAGAAGAAATTGGACTGTTAAGCGCCTTAACCCTGAATAGGTGTTGATCGATGGACAAGATTCCATTGGGAAATCTGTGGTCACCCATGACTACTATATTGGTAGGAGAAAGTAGGATGTTAAGGCCTTACCACTTTATCTTTATGTGTCTTCGTGGGTAGCGAAGAGATCAGGATCGTAGATCCCCAAGGTCCAAGAGAACATCTGGACCGTTGATTTTTCTACGTGCAGGAAGTCGTGGGAGAATGCACAAGTTAGGAACCTGTCTAAGCCATTAGATCTTGGCTGGAAAACCTAACAGCCATTGGATTTGTCAGGAGATACCCGAGGGTCAAACCCCTAGTGAATAGGGGTGAAAACCCTGAAGCAGTCATGGACCGTCAGATTTAAGGAGGCTACGTGTCTCGAGATTACCCATTTTGGGAAATCGAGAATCGCAAATTCAAAAGTCTTGGTGACGAGAGATTGGGACTTTCCATGGTGGAAACCCCAAAGCAGTCATGGATCATCTGATTTAAGGAGGCTACGTGTCAAGAGATTAACCACATCGAGAAACCAGGGATCAAGAATTTGGGCGCCCCGTGGTTGAGAGTTTTGACTCTCGTGATGATAAGTCGCAATGAACGGATGAGATTCTTTCAGAGGATCTCAGGGTCTATACGACCGTCATATGTGAGGAAGAGATGTTTTCTTTAAGCTAGGGCACAAATGTGCATTAGAGTAAGTAGCGAGTAGATCTGGATGACGAGAGTCGACCGGCCTAGATCGACGGTTGAGGCTTCATTCCGGAGCCCCCCTGCCATTATGCCTTTAGGGGGGTTCCAGAATTGAATGCGCAACTCTTGAATGGTCAGGATTAATTCACGTTGATTAATGGTGCTCAGGCAAATTCCAGACCCCCCTTGCCATTCTACCTTTAATGGGGGGGGGGTCCGGAATGGTGTGGCGTGTGAAGTGGGACCCCTCTCCTTTCATGTCACCCACCGTGTCATTCTTACCTATTGCCACCTGTACTCCACTCAATCACGTGACAGGGCCCGTTCCTATTGGCTATTCGCTAACCTTGTTGGGATTTGTCTGTATTGGCCATTCGCTAACCCTGTTGGGATTTTTCCCTATTGTCCAGTCGATAGCCTTGTCGGGGTTGAGCGGTTGCAGATTCGAATGATTCGACATCTCTGTAGTGCCAAGTCGTGAATTATTGAGAGGCGCCATGGTTATTTGACTTGTGATCATGACCCACGATCACATGGGAGAAGAGAGAGAGATAACTAGCTTACGCTAGGCCTCCGTAGATATTTCAGGGGCTCTGATTCTGCAGAAAGCAACAAAAAAATTGATTATGGTAGTGGGTGTGTGAAAAATCTCACATCCTGTGTATTTAAGTGGTAATTGTGAATTAAAGTTGGATATCCTATGAATTTTGTAGGGAGGGATATGTTTTCTTAATGGTTATACTGTATCCTTTCAATTCTTCCTAATTGTGTATTTAAGAAAATAAGAAATTATCTGGCTTGTACATGTAAATTCTTGACCCCTGTGGTGGTTCAAGTTAAAATAAATGAACTGTGAATAGTTGACTTTGGGTATAGCCTCACATGTGCATGTTGATACTCCCACTCATTCTGAAGGAAGGGTTCAGTCAATCTCAGGAGAGGTAGTGCATGTTTTCACAAATTCTCTGCGAGGCAGGTAGATATCGAGAACCCCCACCCCCACTAAGTTCTAGAGTTGATAGATGAGTGAAAGAGGTGCACAGAGGATTTCTCTAAGTGTTAAGTTTATGAGAATTATCACAAAATACTTAACTATTTAAGGAGCTAACAGAACTCAAAAGGAGATATTATTTTGTTTCAAGCCCCAAAAGGAGATATTATTTTGTATAAAAGAATAATGGATGAGATTAGTTCAGGAGGAGACAAAGTTCTTCACAATCATCATCTCTAGATAAGGAACACGGATGTTAACCCTTCGAGCCCTTCAAACTTCATGATTCTGATGAATTGAGCATATTCATTGCACAGGAGGTGAATCCCCTAATGTCCCAAAGTAAATCTAGATCGTAGATCTGTATATGCTCGGGAACTATCCCAACTGTCGGATCTACAATATAGTCAACTCAATGTTGACCACTCCAAGAGAAAAGAGGAGCTTGCATCGCAAAAATCCTGAAGAGTCGAAAAGCCGAAGTATATCTAAGTCATCCAAGCCAATGGAACAGGTGTCATCAAATCCTGCACTCCAGAGAGAAGTCACTCCAAGAGGACTGAAGTGTGAAGGCACAAGGATTTTTGAAGGCCAAAGTCTTGAGGTCATCATAGTCGTCTATTGGAAGGGACGTGTGGAAGAAGATCTTCCATTGCGGAGGAAATCACTCTAAGAGAAAAGGAGATGTGTTGGACAAGAACTCTTGAAGGCCAGAGAGTTGGATTTCATCTGAGTCATCCAATAGCTAAGGATAGGTGTCAGTAGATCTTCCATTTCAGAAGATAGCCACTTCGGCAAAAGTGGGGTCATGCGATTTAAGAACTCCTGAACATTGAAATCCTAAAGAAGATCACAGTCGTTGATTGGGGAAGACGTGTGGCGCTCGATCCGTAACTCCGGGTATATATCACTTTGGAGGAGAAATACATTGGAGTTTTGGAAACTCCCAAACACCGAAGTCCCAAAATAGATCACAGTCGTTGATCGGAGAAGACACGTGGCACTCAATATGTAACTCTGGGTATGGAGTACTTCGGAGGTGAAAGGCGTTAGAGTGTATGAAACTCCCGAATTTCGAAGTCCTAATGTATATCATAGTCATTTATCGGGGAAGACGCAAGGTGCTCAATCTGTAACTCCAGGTACAGAGTAATTCAAAGGAGAAAGGCATTGGAGTGTTTGAAACTCCTGAAGTAGATCACAGTCATTGATCGGGGAAGATGTGTGGTGCTCAATATGTAACTCCAGGTATGGAAGTACTTCGGGGAGAAAATCCTTTGGAGCGTTCGAAATTCCCGAACACCGAAGTCCTGAAGTTAATCAGGGTCGTTAAAATCTCTGAGGACACGTAGCGTCAGATTATGAACTTCATAGATGTTCCACTCTGGAGGATTTTCACAGTGGTTGTCTTGGCACTTGTTGTTTTGGAATATGGTCATAACTAGTGATTATATGCAAGTATAGATGTATGGAACAACCTGAAGAACTTGGAAGATGCTACCCTCTAGCTTTGAGCTCGGTTCAAAGCATGGAAACTGTGGCCAGAAAGCTCTAGAAGAGAAAAATGGGATAGAAAACCTGAATGGGGGTTTTGATTCTCCTAAGAAGAGCGAAAATTTGACATCCCCACCATGGGTGTGTTACAACTAAGCATAGAGGATGCGCATATAGTTGTTGCAAGTGGATCCATTATAGAAATTATAGATTCCTCCGTGACTCTTTATTTATCCCATCAACTAAGACTACCACGGAGTAAAGAGAATGAATTGATTAGGAAAGTTTAGTTCATGAATCTCCAAAAAAATACTTCTTAGAACAAGAAGAGAGAATTGTGATGCAAACATATATTGAAAGCATATATTCTACAGGAGGTAATGAGACTAATGCATATGCAAAGTTAATGGTTGTTGTTCCAACAATCTTGATTAGATTAAGAATTTCAAGGGAAAATTAATATCTACAACGCCAATTGTCAATTTTGATACCAAGGATGGCGAGAAACCATTATTAATTTATGATATGGTTTGATTCCCCTAGCAATCTATTAGAGGATTTGATGATGCCATTGGAGTACATAAGTCCTCCTGCTCAAGACATTGTTTTTTCCTTACACATCATATATTATACCTCCTTCTCCCATTCAAACAAGAGTATAGAAAGAGATGGTTGTTAACATGAAGGATGAAATTGTTGCAGAAAGATAAAGAAAAAGGAAAACACAAAGAAAATATCAAAAGAAGAAAGACAAAAAACAAATACAGGCAATACTCTGGTTTTTTTTTCCTGTTTTAGTCCTTATCTTCAAGAGCAATTTCTGAAACGATGGAGATGAATTATTTGAAACAAAAAGAGATTTTTGTTGGTAACTTTCCCCTTCACAAAAACCTCTCTCTATTTTTACACATCTATCACATTTTAATTGTTTAGAATATATCTTTGAGGCCTATTTTTCAGATATTTCACAATAAATGATTTCCTTTTTTAGTTACCAATTTTGGGCAAGGTTTCAAAGAAGATGGAGATGAATTTTTTGAAACAAAAAGAGGTTTTTGTTGGGAACAGGCCCCTTAACAAAAAAATATCTTTGTTTTTACACAGATATCACAGTTTGGGAGATACAAAGAGATTTTTGGACCCTATTGTTCATGAATTTTCCAGATTTAGTTTCCTAAAAAATCTCATGGACAACAGTTAATAAGCCACCTCATCAATTCGACTTGGAGAGACTTGGATATCAGATATGATATCCTCCTTGATTATTTTAAACAAGAAACTAAATATGGATGATGAGGTTTTAATATCCATTTCTTTTGGATCTTGATAATATGTACTCTTTCTATATAAAATCTATAGAAGGAGAAGTTAGGGGGATGGGTTCGGAACCATTAGCCAGTTTTGAGAAGACATTGTAAAGAAAAGAACTATTTCATATTGATATTAAATGGAAAAGGATTTGTGATGGTCAGATTTATATTCTTGTCTATATTTCTATCTTTTCTTACTTGAATGCATTTTAATCTTTTGCTAAGCATTTGATTGTTTTCTGTTTGTGAGAAAGTCAGTGGAAATTATGTTGTTTTCTTGTTCATAATCATATGTGTTTTCAAGTACATGTCTATTTTCTCTTGAATGATATTTGGGATTAAGAGTTTCATATGTGAGTGGAAATATCGAAATATTACATACTTATTTATCTTTTATATTCCTTTGTCATCTGATTATTGAATTGACTGCCATTTACTAAGTTAGTGAGATGTGGATTTTCTTTTTCCTTTGTGAATTGATATCATACATTATCATTGACCACAACCTTCACACCGGTTAAAAAATCAATTTAAATATTTTGGCATCGTTGTTGGGAACGAAGACATGAAGTATTTATCCTTGGGAAAATGACAATGATCAAATCTAGCTCTTGATGGTGAATAGGAGTTGGACACTTTTTCAAACTGTATCATTCACCTGGAGACTCCATGAAGGAAGGATCCATTGGTGACTCCACTGATCCAATATATCAAAGGTTATGGAAGCTATTTTGGCATGGAGGTTTGCACCATTTGATTTCTCTACTATTGTTGGTTTCCCTAATGATCTTCCCACTATAGATATATGGGGAGATTTCCTTCCACGATTTAGAGAAAAGGATGAGGAAAATTCAACACTACATTTGATTAGGTTTTATCAATGCATGGATCAGTTGAATATACATCATGAAGATGTATTGATGAAAATGTTCATGTATTCGTTGGATGGATATACAAGGCAATGGTACAAAACTCTTCCTGATTCTATTATTTCCTCTTTGAAGGTATTTAATGATGTTTTTTATTCACATTGCAAGAGAATTTACCCAGCTGAAAGGATTTTTGAGTATTGTTGTGAAGGATATGCATTATATATTCATAATTTAGCAGTTGATTCCTCTAATAGTATAGATGAAGAAGATGATTACATAGAGGAAGAGGAATAAGATTCATTATTAGTCATATATTCTTCTAAATATGTCCTACAATAGGAATATTTTCAACATTCTAATCTTGAAATTCATAACAATGATACTTTAGATGCATTTGGCATCAATCCGAGTGTTTATAATAGTAGTGACTATGATACAAATCTTGTTCCTAATATGTTTGAATATCAGTTGTTGACTGAAGAAATTCTTTTTGAAGACCATATTGTAGATGAGGAAGAAAAACCAACAGTGGCAAATGTATTTGATCTCGTTTCATATGTGTCTTATGGTCAAAATTTTAATGATGATCAAGCAACATATATGCGCTCATTTTTTCAATATGAGCGTGAAGCAGAGGTCCTTGGTTTTCAAAGTTCAGAATTTTTTTCAAATCAACCTTTATTTGATGAGTATGATGATGATCTTGAATTACTGGATCTAGATGTTGATGATATGACAAATTCTAACCAACAAATTCATGAAGGTATTCAGTTCATCGTCCATGAGGATCTGAATCTAGTGTATGATAGCTATGCATCTGAAGGCAACGTGGAAGATGAGGATTAACCTCTTGATTCTCATGATGATAATGTTGTTTTGAAATTTTTTCTCCAAGAAGCATATGAGCAGGTTCTAGATGCTTTTGCTAAAACAAGTGATCTTCAAAGGAATTATGCTATCATAAATGGAGCAGAAATCATATAGAAACAATATGGCTTCTTGTATCAACTGGAGATGCAACAAAATTGGCAGGATCCTGTGGCTATCTACATGGAGTTCGTATTTTCATAAGTTCAAAGTTTTGCAGTTTTTGGAATTAGAGCAGATTGTAGTTGTAAGTATTGGATTCCCATTAGCTTTATGCTGCAAAAGTTTCATCTTTTTTTCATTAATTCATTAAGCCACAAATGGGTTGGTCATTCTATCACTCTAGTGTTTGATTAGATATATTGGAAATTTCATATCACATGATCAGGTTGCTCCTATCAGCTAGAAGGTGTAGGCAGATGAATAAGCATGTCCTTGAGAATTTATTTTCAGTTTTCACAATATACTTTGTAGTGTATGGTTTGTTTGCAGGTGTGTGTTCAAAATTTAAATAAGTCGCAAAATTTTTGAAGGAATTGATTGACTCCATAAGCCCAATGGAAAGGCTACTTGAAGTTTTCTGGTTATTATTTTGAGTTTGCAAATAAAGGTTGGATAGGGAAGTGGTCTTACTAAAGGTTGATAATGATCAAAGGAAATAAAGGCAACAATCTACAAGTTCTTAAAGCTTCCTCGTGAAACTTTATCCCCAGAAGGAGCCAGTGTTATTCCTTGATCTTGTAACTGGCTGATGAGAAATACCTTTACCTAGCATGTCCTTTCTTGCTTTCATTATACCTTGTTTTTGTTTTGATATGATTTTTAAAGACTTGAATTAGCCTATGATTCCATGTTTTTGCATGTATTTTTGTTTGAAAATTTTAAATATAGATAAGAGGTTAATTAATCCAATGTCCTAAATCCTTTTCCCTCTTTTTGAATTTGAATGTAAATCAAAGGAAAAGGCTCTACAAGAATAAAACTATTCTTGTAGTGCCTGTGTAATCATGAATTTGCATGCACCAACTTTGTGGGTACGTGACACATTATGCCCAATATTATTTCCTAACAACCCACCATCACTTATGATTCACATCAGATCGTGGATGTGATGTTGTATTCATTCCAAAGATCGAGTTATGCGCCTTCATCATTCCTTTTGCAAGTTTACATAATATCATGAAATTATACTGACAAATCAGCTCCAACCCTATATCAAATTCTCCTTTGGTCTATTTTATATCTACAGGAATTGGAAATTTTTACTAAGCTCCTTTTTCAATGGATTTAAAGATGTAATTGAAATCAAATACCTTGCTCATAGCAGAAGCATTGAAAAGGATTAACCCCAGAAATTAAAAGTGAGCTTGATCAACCTTATTTTCAGTCATTCTTCTTGAGAAACCATTTAAATGTGGTGATCATGTGGTTCTAAGCACAGAGGATGGACATATAGTTGTTGTAAGTGGAGCCATTACAGAAATTACAGATTCCTCTATGACTCTTTATTTATCCCATCAACTAAGACTGCCAGGGAGTAAAGAGCATGAATTGATCAAGTAGGTTTAGTTTGAATTTCCAACAAAATACTTCTTAGAACAAGAAGCGAGAATTGTGATGCAGACATATGTTGAAAGAATATATGTTATAAAAGGTAATGAGACTGAAGCATATGCAAAGTTAATGGTTGTTGTTCCAACAATCTTGATTGGATCAAGAATTTCAAGGGAAAATTAATATCTACAATTCCAATTTTCAATTGGTACCAAGGATGGAGAGAAACCATTATTAATTTATTTAATATGTTTTGATTCCCGTGAAAATCTATTAGAGGATTTGATGATGCCATTGGAGTACATAAGTCCTCCTACTCAAGAGACTATTTTTTCCTTCTATATCATATCTTCTACCTCGTTCTCCCATTCAAACAAGATTACAGACACACATGGTTGTTAAAAGGATGGATGTAATTCTTCCAGCAAGATAAAGAAAAAGGAAAACACAAAGAAAACATCAAAAGAATAAAGCCATAAATCAAATACATGCAATACTCTGTTTTTTTTCCTGTTTTAGTCCTTATATTCAAGAGTTGGTTCTGAAATGATGGAGATGAATTATTTGAAACCAAAAGAGGATTTTGTTGGGAATGAGCTCCTTTACAAAAACCTCTCTCAGGTTTTACATATATATCACATTTTAAGAGGTTCAAATATATCTTTGAGTCCTTTTTTTCAGAGATTTCACAATAAATGATTTCTTGTTTTAGTGACCAATTTTTGGCAAAGATTTCACAATAAATGATTTCTTGTTTTAGTGACCAATTTTTGGCAAGGTTTCAAAGAAATTGGAGATGAATTTTTGGAAACCCAAAGAGGTTGTTTTTGGGAACGAGTCCCTTCAAAAAAAAATCTCTCTGGTTTTACCAATATATCATATTTTGGGGATACGAATATATTTTTGGACTCTAGTTTTTAGGATTTTTCTAGATTTGTTTTCCTAAAAAATCTCATGGACAGCAGTTGATAAGCCACCTCATCAATTCAACTTGGAGATCAGATATGATATCCTCCTTGATTATTTGAAAAAAGAAAATAAATACAGATGGGGAGGTTTTCCGATCCATTTCTTTTGGATCTTCATAGTTATGTACTCTTTCTATATAAACTCTGTAGAAGGAGAAGTTAGGGGGATGGGTTTGGAACCATGAGCCAGTTTTGAGAAGACATTGTAAAACAAAGAACTATTCCATATTGATACTAAATGGAAAATTCTTTTTGATGGTCAAATTTTTATTCTTGTCTATATTTCTATCTTTTCTTACTTGAATGCATGTTAATCTTGTGCTAATCATTTGATTGTTTTCTGTTTATGAGTAAGTCGGTGGAAATTTTTTTGTTTGCTTGTTCATAATCAGATTTGTTTTCAAGTACATGTCTCTTTTCATTTGATTATTGAATTGACTACCATTTACTAAGTTAGTGAGATATGGATTTTCTTTTTCCTTTGTGAATTTATATCATACATTATCATTGACCCCAACCTTCAGACTAGTTAAAAAATATATATATTTATATATTAAACCATTGCAATAACTTGATGATTCCCTAGCTTTCCCTCTCGCAGTCAAGTGCTACTTTAGGGACTAACAATCACTATGGAGAATCAATCACAAGATCGCCAACATTACCTTACGAATATCCTGGCATTGATTGGAAAGCATGAAAGAGTGTTTGAACCATTGCCAGTAGAAAGGCCACATGACAGAGGATTTGAGCATGTCATTGAGCTAGAAGAGGTATTGAAGCTCGTGATCACCACACCCTACATGCATCTGAAGAGATTCAAGGAAGAAATAGAGAAGGTCATAAAGGAATTGTTGGAGATGGGACATATTGGGCCCAATTCTAGTCCCTTTACTTCATTAGTTGCAATGGTGAAGAAGGATGGAACTATGAGGATGTGCATAGACTACAAGGAATTGAACAAGAAGACCATAAAACAATGATACCCAATACCCAATATTAATGAGTTGATAGACGAGTTGCATGGGGAAACGTACTTCTGAAAGGTTTATCTACAATCATGATACCACCAGATTCGGATCAGAGAGGAGGATATCAATAAAAAAAACATTTAGGTGTCACTATGGGTACTATGAGTTTCTAGTCATTCCCTTTGGGTTGACTAACACGCTAGCTACCATTCATTCATGCATGAACCATATATTCAACAAATATTTGAAGAAATGATTACAGGTGTTATTTGATGATCTTTTGATCTATAGCAGGATGTGGGAGGAACATATGAAGCATGTGAATGAGATTCTCACCATTATGGAGGAGAAGTCACATTTTTACAAGGAGACAAGGTGCGAGTTTGGGTTAGTAGAGA
>CBVK0101604647.1:0-11712 GCA_900067695.1 Picea abies
ATATATATATATATATATATATATATATATATATATATGAATTAAAATAATATATATGTTATTTTTATATATGATTTTTCTTTTCTTTTGAGAGAACATCTCTGGAGGGAAATTTTTGGGATGCTTTTTTTATTTAAGAACAATGTTTAAAGTAAATTCTATTTTTTTTTGGTATAAAATTAAGTTAACTTATAAATAAACTAGTATAGATCCATCTTAACTTTGGATCTATCAAGCATGGATAGGGATCAAATTTCGGAAGGTGCAAACCTTTAACCTTTCCTCAAATTTTGCACTCTAAAAAAGGTTTAAACCTTTAACCTTTCCTCAAATTTTGCACTCTAAAAAAGGTTTTTACCTCAATAGATTTGATCCCTCTATGCTCTTGATAGATCCAGGGTAAGATGGATCTATGTTGGTTTAATACATTAATATTAAAGTATTAAACATATAAATATTATAAAATATATTAATATATTTTATAATATATTACTACCTCTGTAACCATTACAAGAGAACAAATTCAAATGAATATATATATTTTTAATATATTAAAATATTTTATAATACATTAATATATATTAAAATATTTTATAATACATTAATATATATTAAAATATTGTATAATACATTAATATATATTAAAATATTTTATTGGGATACATCTTCCTCAATGTAGCTCAATTGCATGCATAACCGAGTTGGTGGTGGAAGGGGCTATGGAAGCTCCATTGTCCATTGAAGGCAACGATTTTTGCATGGTGTGATATATACAATAAAATTCCCACATGGGATAATCAAAGGAAAAAACAGCTTCAGGGTCCAGGTTGGTGCTCTTTATGTAAACAAAATGAAGAATTGGTTGCTCATATTCTCATAAATTGCATTTTTACTCAACAAGTATGGAGGGAGGTTTCATCTTCCTTACATCAAAATTGTCAATGGAGTGGAAATGGTTTTGAAGAAGCATGGAGGGGGTGGTCTTAGACATCAATCAACAAAAATATCAAAGCTCTTCCACTCATCATTTGTTGGGGGTATGGCTTGCCCGTAACAGATTGATCTTTTAGGATAAGGCATCTATTCCAGAGATTGTGGTTGCCCAAAGTTTGAGCATCCTTTCCCATTTTCCTCATGAAAAGGACTCCATTGGCCCTAGAATTATACATTCATAAAATGTTGACCCTTAGATTTCACGGGCATACTTTGATGGAGCTTCGCAAAATCAAAATCTTCTATGTGGGGGGAGGGGGGGCAGTTTTATATCTATCAACAATCACTTCTTCAGAATTAAAATGGGTTTAGGTCCTAGAATAAACAATTTTGCAGAACTCGTGTCCTTAAAACTTCTTCTTCTTCTTGCGGGTGAGAAGGGAGTCTGGTCTATTCAACTTTTTGGGGACTCTATGAATGCTATAAATTGGGTAAAAGGGACACAATCATGCAAAAATATTATCCCCATACCCATTTTGGATGAAATCCTATTATTCTTAAATACTTTTTATAATTACAGCTTAAAGCATGTTTATCGAGAAAGGAATAAGGATGCAGATACACTCTCAAAGAAGGGGATACAACTAAATTTTGAAACATGGCACATCTAAGAAGTGGAAAATCAGACAATTCAAGAATATTATCACAGACCCTTTATAGAAGGGTTACCTGATCAACACATTTAGATTTTTTTTCACAAATATACTACATATACATTCACAAAGGCAGAAATACAAGTCAAATTGGAGTGCATATTGATGTTATATATTTTCAAACTTCATTCACAACTATGTTATAATGGATATCTTCAGGAATTGCAAACAATCCAATTTTGTTGGATGTTAAAGAAAACTTTGTACCTTATATTTTGATATATGCTATGAACTTGACTATTCATATAGCACAAAACATCATTGTAAATCAAATTTGATTATATGATCTATTTTTTGGACAAAATTATAGCAGCACATGGGATTTGGCTCATACATAGAAATTTTCAACATGATGATATTCCATGCATATTCAGAATGTAACTTTTTCACTATAAATAAAAAAAGTTACGTTTTTTTTTTTGGAAAAAAATATATTAAATGTTTCATATTTTAAATATATTAAAAAAGTAATTATATACCAAACTAAAGTAATTATTATTATTATTTTAAAGAAACCAGGGAAAGTATATATTAAAAGGGCCGAGCCGAAGCTAACAACATAGTACAAACTTCAGAATCTTCAACTTGCTAACTATACTATGGTAGAAAGGAACCAAATTTACCAGGTTGGATTTGATGAATCAAGACCAAGACTTCCCTCGATTCAAACTCACTGCTTCTGGATTACAGGAATATATTCTTACAAATTGATTACACAAGAGAATGCAAAAGAAAAACATAATTAACTGACAATCCAAGTTGTCCCATCGTTATATGTGATGTTACCCAAAGTTCGTTGGGAGCCCTCTGAGTTTCCTGATCCTGGATCTTTCTCTTTACGATTTATGTTTGTTTTTCTTCCTCTTGTTAGTGGTGGAGAAGAATAGGGGTTTTTCTTTAGTATTTCTGCATAGGAGGAAGATTTAAGATCTTCTCCCTCCCGTGCATCTCCCATCTCCTCTCCCACAGGAAGATCTAGGGGAGCATCAAAACCCCAATTGGAGGCATATCCACATGATCTGTATTTGAGACCATTCCAACGAAGAAACAATGCCTCCACTCTGGGCCTTCTTAATTTTAGCTGATGGGATTCTTTTGTTCTTTTATTGATTTCTCAGATTTGATCTCCAGATGGTTCTGATGTGGAACATCCTCCACATAGTCCTTTGATTCTTCATCTTGAGATTCCAAAGCTTCATATCTATTATTGGAGGGAATATATGGGAAAGCATGATACTTGTGGTTAGGATGAGCCCCCATGGGTTGTTGTTTCTTACACTTTCTTGAAACATGCTTGAATCTTTGATCCACATTATTATGCAATAGTCGAGTTTATTTATCTTTGGGGCAGCTTTTGGCAAAGTGCCCATATTCATGATGACTATTACATTTGAAAGGAGCATGCTCGTAGTCCAGGGCATGAAGATGAATCCAACCATTTATATTGAGTTGAATTTCCTCTGGAAATCCCTTTGAAACATCCATGTCTACACATCTTCTGGCACATGCGTAGGTATTTTCCTTTGGTTCAAAATGGGTTATAAATCAACCCAACTTATTTCCTATGGCTTCGAAGGAGGCTTCAACCCAAAAAATAAGGGGGAGGCATGGAAGTCTAATCCAAAAAGGAGTAGAAGAGATCTCCATATATGGTTTGAAGTTGAGGGTCCAGTGGAAAAGAAACATTCCCCTGGAGCCTAAGAAATAAGGGCCATATCTGAAGATATGGTCCTGATCTTCAATGGTTTTAAAAATAAATACATAAAATCCTTTCCCACAATAAAAGGCTAAAGGGTCTTGCTTAGTCCAATTCTCAGAAATCCATTCAAGAATGATCCTAGGACTGGGCCAAAGGCCTAAGAACATATCCACTAAATGACTCTCTTTCAAAATGATAGAATTTTGTTTTGCCACAGAGTTCCCCAATAAGTCCATACTAGGGATGGAATCAACACGCTTGGCACACCTTCCCACTTCGACGGAGGGCCTGCCCATGATGCTCAAGAGGCTGGTTGCAACCAACGAAAGTTGTTATCGGCACAACACTAGAAGCCAGAGACGATCCAAGGTTCCAAAGACCATTGATTAGTCAACCCGATACGATGATGAGTGTTTCCAAAGATGTGGCGACAAAGAACAATATGAGACTTGAGGGTTCCAAAGTCCCATGAGCAGACAACGGGGACATGGTCAAAGGATTCCAGAGGTGGGTGTGGCAATAACAAACCAGGGTGGCGACTAAGGAAAATTCTAGTCGCAGTTGCAAAAGCCTACACTCTGACTCATCTCCCCAAACTAAAGTAATTATTACGAACTTCATATATATTATTTTTTATTATTATTTTAATGTTTTATTATTATTTTAATGTGTTATGTTACATGAACATCTCTCTCATACTGCACTGTAGAGCGCCTCTCGACACAATCATGTATAATTCATCATCAATTAGTTCACTAAAAACAAATACCATATTACAAAAATATAACTACACTTACACTCAATTAACACTATCTTAACTTTTATCTTATAATATTTCAATTTTTTTATATTTTTATTATCTTAATATTTTAAACTTTGACTAATTAATATAGCTCAAACCTCTTTCTACCTAGATCCTCCTATCTTGATTTTTTTATTTTTATATACATCTTAAAGTTTCATTAGTCATTTTTTCATAATTTGATCTCTCTCTTATATTGATATTCAAGATATTTTTGGATTTTTTTTTTAATATTTTTTCTCAATATCTTCTAATCTTATATTAATATATTTATTTACTTATTATAATAGGTTAATCTTATCTTTTAAATTTTATATTTATTTAATTATTTATTTAAATAATACCTTCTTTGTTTGTAATTGTTTTTGATATTTTAAATTAATAAATTGATCTATTTATTAAATCTCACTAGTCCTATATATTTATTTATTCATTAATTTTAATATATTTATTTATTCATTATATATTAATATATTTATTTACTTATTATAGTTTAATCTTATCTTTTTATCCCGGGTGGGTGACAAGTTGCTTTCAAGGGATGACAGGTGGAGATAAGCAACATAGGGAATTATTAACCCCTGTCGTCGACCTCCCTTCCCTCTAGACTAAATGACCCGCACTCGGCTAGAAGTAATGGTAGTGCGTTGGGCACTCCAAGGTGACTTAATGGTGCCTTGCGCGAACCAGGTTGGGCGTACCAAGCAAGGTACCAGCACCGGGCTAGCAGTCACCTCGGATTTCATGGCATTCGTCCCTATCAATTTGCCAAGCATTATGAAGGCTTGTGCCCTGGATGGCTCTCCCATTCCATCTTTGCCTTATGCTCGACTGTTCCTTGGCTTTCTCTTGCTCCTGAAAGTTTGGCCACCCACTATCAATCCTTCATTGTCTATCCTGCTCAATTCCTACCAGAACGCCCATACCATGCCCAGAGAGAGGGGAAAATCCAGAAGGGGTCTGTTGTACTACAACACCCTTACCAGACGCAATAGACTCCCCCCCTCTCAGCTTTCCTCATCACTACCAGTAATCGCGACCAAAGCCATAATTGGCCTCATCAACCCCGACCTCCTACCTCTAATCCCACAATTGACTATGGCAACTGCCCTATCAAGGAGGGAATTCCCCCTCCCGAGGAGCTCACCCCTCCACTTAGCTTTCACCTGAAAATTGCCCCTCTCAGAGCCCATACTCCGGATCATTTTTATGGCACCAGAGAATGCATTGTGGAGGAAGAAATTCCTCCCAGTTGGCAAATGGATATTCCAATGACAACAACAAATGCAAACTTGGAGATGGATGCATAATTGATGGAGGAGCCACCTCCGCCCACCCCAATTCGACTCTTGGATGAGCATCTTCAACTCATTTTTGAGTTGCGGTATAAACTTGACGACCAGGCACACATCTAGCAAATCCTGGGACAGAGAATGGACCTCTTGTTCGATGCCATGATGGAAGCTCTAGCAAGAAAGTGGTGCCCAACCTGCGGCCAAAAATTTGTCTTGGCTTACAGCGCCCGAGCCCGAGCTCGCAATTGGACTAGCTCCCCCAGGTCTATGTTTTTCTTTTGGCTTTGTCAATTACACAGAGAATTGAGATTCTCTATCAGACGATGTATGTCAGTCGACCATGGCCATTAGTTAGTCGGTCACTGTGACCATTTTTGTTAGTTAGACATTTTCACTCTCTTGTTCAAACAATTACAGTTGCTCTTGAATTTTGATAGCCACCTGTCCTAGTTTCCAAGATATGACAGAACAGATGACACACTCCAGATTTTGTAATGCCACATATATTTGTGAATATTAATATATAGTTCCTTTTATTTATAAAAAAAAATGTATTAACCTAAATTAAACAATTAAATGATAATTGTTAAATTAAAAAAATAAAATATGTTGGTAATAGACTCAACAAAGCACTATAGTTTTTAGTATAGTGTTGATTCTCCTTGGAACACTCATCCTCTTGCTAGCATTTTTTTTCCTTTTGATACATAAAATGTGTGCTCCAGGAAAACCACTTATCCTTGAAAGAAAAGGAATATCCTCCCTTCGAACACCCTTCCATTAACATAATTATTATTATTATTATTTTAATTATTAAAAGCATCGTGCATAAAGACAAGCCCACATCTAATTTTCCAATGCAAGATGCATGTAAAACTGAATGAAGTCAAGGGAAGAGGATGAACTTAAAGTAATCCATAGCACTCAGGTTTGATTGAACAGACAGGTACCTTTTCATATGCTTTGGAGGGGACACCAACCCCAACGACCTCACTAAGTATTGCTGCTTATGGATGTATGTGATACTTTGTGTTTTCTTAAAGTTAACATGTAAATTGGGGGTTGGGAAAAAATTAAAAATGTGAATCGGAAAATGTGGGGAGATTGGAATCCATCAAAAGTGAGAAGACTGAAAAATAAAATAAAATATTATATTTATATTTATATTAATATGCGTATTTTTAGTAATTTTTTTAAAGAATATTAAACCGATAATGTTTATATCAATCATGTAATCTATTAAATTATATGGCTTACTTGATTATATTTATAAATATTATAAATATAATTGTTAATGTTTATATCAATCATGTTTAATAATATATATTTTAAATAAATTAATGTAATTTATTAAATTATATTTTATTGTATAAATATTATTAATATAATTTTTATTTTAGATAAAATTTTGAAGATTTTATTTTTGGTATAAATAACAACTTAATGTGTTTTTTCGCTAGTTAATTTGCATGTGTATTTCTTGAAAACTATAATTAATAGATAGTTGGATTTTTTTATTTTCATTTTAATGATTTAAATTAGAATGTACATTATAACATGCAAACATATTATTTTTGAAAAAAATGGGATTGATAAAATTATTTTTTTTAATTTATTTAATTTTCTAAGGTGATTATATCTTCTTCGCAACTAAAGATTTTGTATTCAATGAAAACAAATAGAGAATACATTTCCATACATATATGCATGATATTCAATGTATTTAATTTCAAAAGGATTCATAGGCCTCAAATGTTGCAATTAGTGCGTATGTAATTTCAAAAGGATTCATAGGCCTCAAATGTTGCAATTGTGCTTTGATACCATGTGTAATAGCTCAAACTTTAGAAATAACAATACATAAATTAATAACATTGACTAATAAAAATAAGGAAAAATTCTTTAATAATTGTATAATCCACATGAGAAGTGAGTGGAGAGAATCTTACCGCAGAGTTGTAAAAATTAACTTACTTACAATGTTGTGAATGTCAAATTGTTGTGCTCCAATCTTTGATCTAGCATGCCACAATCGAGTGGGGGACAACTCTCCACCCAACCAACCCCTCACTCAAGACAATTGAGATCCCCCAAACCCTCAATCAATAACTATACTAGCTTCCAAGCCTTTCAAATTGTCCAAGCAAAAGATGTCAAACTTTCTTCTTCACCTTCATTATATAGAATTCTTCTTGTTCACCGATGCAAGAAGTTCTATGCATACGCTCCACTTGTCATTAAGTGATTAATCACACATTTTTTAACCTTTTCTATAATCCATTTTTTGTAATTTCTTTTATTATTATTATAATTTCTTATTTATTTTATCATCTTTTATTTATTTAGTATTAGTCTTTTTACTTTAATTTACTATTATCTATTTATTATTTTAAGGCTATTTATTTATTATTTAATTTGGAAGTATGGGACGTTACATAAGGCACTCATGTAGATGAATATCTTAAACAACCTCGCACGGTTTTGCAATGCAACTCATGAAGTTACCCGTCAAACCATACCATCACTACACATGCACCTTTATGGATTTTCTTGGAACCTAATTTTCTTGGGTGTTGGAAATGTAATAGGGGTTAATAATGCCCCCATCATACCTAAACTTAAGAAATGGTATGAATTCTATGAGTTATTGAGAAGTTAGAAGATACTTAATGTGATCTACCTAATGGCATTTACATTTGAAATGACTCATTTTTTATGTTGAATTAGACATGTGTATGTACCTACGGATTGATGACTACTTTGGGTCACTTGGACCTTACTTTGGATAATGTACTTTACATGGAGATGACTTGGATTGAGCTTTGTCCTTTGGAGGACGTTGAGAAGGCCACTTGCATGTTTGATGGAGGTCGTGAGATTCTTTTGGAGGTCATCACACCCTTCTAGAGAGGACGTTGCACCTATTTGATGAAACGTTGCACCCTTTGGGGGGAACATTTCACTTTTGAGACCATTTTCCATTTCACATGCCTTCACATGACTTTTGAATGAGCTTTCCACTTTTGGGAGCCCACACATGCCACATGTGGGAGATTTGCATGCCTATGAGGGGGACGACTTGGCATTTGAGGAGTTTTACTTCATCTTGGGAGCATCTTTGAGAGTCTTTTGACCCATTCACTCGTATCATAGATATTTTATGTATTTTTTACCATATCTCTAGAATCTGTAAAGAGATAATGGTATTTTATATTCTTTTAGGCTAAGAGCTAGGAGATGATTATTATTATATTGAGAATGTTGCTAGATATCCTCATAAAAATAAGAGAAGCACATCTAATTTGTAACTCATTGCTAGAATTTGTGGAGAACACTACTTGTCTACTATTACTTCTACATTTTTGTTATGGCTCGACAACTAGAGCGCCTTCTCGAGGATGATGTCTTGTGGATGCTTTGCAATTTCATGGATGTTCTTGGATCTAGGGTTTTGTGGATGAAATCAATTTCTTGAGTAAGTGATCTCTCTTAATCTTTATGAATTTTGTTTATGAATGATTGTAAGTGTAGTTGAAGACTATTAATGGAGTATCTTCCCCTTGAATTATCTTGAAGCTTGTGAGACAATAGGTGGATTTATAAAGGTTTGTAGTGGACAACCCTAATTATCACCCTAATTTCACTTACACTTTCTCAAGTGTGGCCTTAGTTGATTCCATATGCCCCCAAAAAATTAGTGGGCACTTGACTTTGTCTTGCCTTAGGAACCTTTGCTACTAGGGAAGCCTCTCTTGTGTTCAAATTGCCATTCACTAAAACTAGAGGAGTAGTTGTCTAGGTGGTGACAACACTTCTATGTTCCACTATTCTTTATACCTTGTGAAGGCTTTGCGCTAAGGAGCAAGATTGTGTGATAACATAATGCATCATATTGCTTTGCAACAAAGGGTGTAAAGCAAGGGAAAGAACATCATGGAATTTGAAAATTGAAATGCATGGAATTTATAATAATAAAAATAAAAATAAAAATCACTCCATTCATAAGATACACAGAGATTGAATTGAGGAAATGATGGTATAGTCTTTCTACATGTATGACATGGTTGAATAACTCATCAAACAACTAGGAGTTGCATTGCAAAAAGGTGGAAACTCTAAATCCATGAAGCTTAACACCAATCCATTATTGTAATGACATTTTAGAATTCTTTCATACATATTAAAAACATTAAGTTGCCCAAAGTGAAAGATATGCAATTAATTTTTTGTATTTTATTTGATGTCCAAAATGCCATGTAACTGTCAAATTCCAACCTTGATGGCACATGATGACCCTATAAGGCATGTCAGACTTCTTTTTCTATACATGATGTGTTCCCTTTCTCCATGTCATGCTTTACTCTTTATACATGATGTACATAAATACCTCCATTTCTCCTATATGCTATGAATTCATTAAATCCGACATGAATTAGCTATCTTATAGATAGCTTTCTATAACCTTTGTTATATACATATACAAGACAAAGCACTTTAATGTTTACATCTATTTTTAAATAGAAATCAAACTCAAGTTGACATTAGGTCACTTGTGAGACCCCTATCAATGACTATAGTGGCCTAAATGAGGCATATTTGATTGGCTACTTGCCTTAACAATTTAAGTGTTTGCTAATTATTAAGTCATGCCAACAACATTATGGGTCCCTTCTTGTCATGGACTATTCAAGAGATTCAATTTAGCTAAAATATAAGTGTCTTGCTAGTTATTAAGTCATGCCAACAACATTATGGGTCCCTTCTTGTCATGGACTATTCAAGAGATTCAATTTAGCTCAAATATATAGGTCAGCTTTTGGCATTATTCATTCTTTACCCCTGCTCTTTTTAGTTACAATGCTTGGAACATTACTTTTTCATGAAGGCATCTATTGCACATTATCTTACAAAACCAAGCCAAAAGTCTTCTCTTTTAAGTTACAATGCTTAGAACATTATTTTTTCATCAAAGCATCTATTGCAAATTATCTTACAAAACGAAGCCAAAAAGTCTCTTAAGGAGGGTATTGTTAGTTTCCAAACCACAATGTTCCACCTAGTTTATGGGACACGAGGAACACATTTGGAGGACATGTGGAAGCACCCCCAAATTTGAGGGAACACCATAGGGAACATCAAGATCTCCAGCATAGATCACCCACTAACAAATCATAAATAGTACATGTAATGATATAACATAATATAATAATTACTATTTATAAATAATCCATCATTGTATTTCTCATTATATTTAGAAAATTCAAATCAGGTCACATGACAAATGAGCATCATTGTTGAAAGCAATGCCCCACTAGTCTCTTCATACAGTGACGACAAGAAGGAATAAAGACCAACAATGGGAATGTCACTATCTTAATCAGAATCATTTGCATTCTCAAGAATACTCAGTGACACAACAACTAACCCAAGTTGCAATGCCCCACTAGTCTCTTCATACAGTGACTACATGAAGGAATAAAGACCAACAATGGGAATGTCACTATCTTAATCAAAATCATTTGCATTCTCAAGAATACTCAATGACACGCCAACTAACCCAAGTTGTGCCTCATTGGGAGCTTCATCTTCATCTACCTATACATCAAGTTTACATTCATTTTTATTTTTTTTCCTCTTTTTTTCCCTCAAAATGATGAACTTTGGTCACAAGGAGGCATGATCACTCTTTTTGTTTGAAGAGGGTGTTTCCCACTGCATCCCTTGCACCCCACCCCCAAAATAAAACAGGGGAACTCGAGGAAACAACTCCCTTTGGAGTACCCATGTGACCATGTCTAGGGAGCATGGGGAGCACCTCCCCTACCCTTGAGAACATGTCCCTGTGTAACATTGTCAAACCATGACCGAATGAACTGTGAACTAAATAACATATAAGGGGTGCACCAAAAATCTTCATGCAAAACAACGTTGACTTGCTATTGAGTCTTTAAAAACCAACATCTGTGTGATATCTATCCCACAATCATTATGCTTAGCATTTTCTCACCTAAACTAGGGAGTCAAGGAAGTTCCATATAAAGTTAAATATCTAAAATTAATTGCAAATCCCACTGTTTCAATCGAGATACAAAGCATTCATACTCTCTTTAGTGAAATAACTATAGAAGTTTCAAAGAGGAGAGTAATAACTATAATTTAATTGGCGCATAGAGAACAAAGGATTAGTTATAAAATGTCGTATTGTCCCAAGAAGCTTTTTGTTGGTTGTGGAGCCTGATTATGTTCCTGATTCAGAGGTCTTTGTTTTCA
>CBVK0101604648.1:4379-23800 GCA_900067695.1 Picea abies
AGCACCGAGTGCAACACATATATGAACAAAAATACATCAACAAAGAGGCTCTGTTATGAACATAAATATATATAAAATAATATAAATAATAATTAATTAATGAAAAGATGTGTCTTATCCAAAAAGACATGACTATTAATGAAAGGGCGCTCTGCCTAGGTATATATAACGGCGCCCTCAATTGTCATCAATCATCTCATATTTTTACTCATACATTTTATATATATTGTTATCGATATGGATTTCTACATTGTGTTCCAAGTATTTTGGATATTTAATTGGTGAGCCAGATTTGGCTATCACATTTGGTATCAGAGCAAGTCTGATCTTGGCCTTTGGCCACTAGACTTTTGGTCAAATTTCAACATGTTTATTGGCTTTTTGCCACAACTACATTTTTTTAGAGTTTCTCTAATTCTGGCCTTTGACCACACCGGGTTTTGGCCATTTAAAAATTTATTGAAGAAAGACGTTCTGCTGCCAGATCTGAAAATAAATAAATAAAGAGAGAAAGAATAAGTATATAAAAATTTATGAAGATAACTGATCAAGGAAATAAGACAGCAGCAACAAGTAACAAAAAAAATAGCGGATATACACCAACGAGTGACAAAAGAAATTGTGGCCGCATTCAACAACCATCACATTCAATTCATTAGCAAGAGGAAGTGCCACCCGAGGAAGTTGTGATGGTTGAAATAATTCATGTATTCAGCCTGGTTTCCATCAGGTGAAGAAAACCGCAGCCAAGGCCATTAAATCGTGGATCGACCTATCAATTGCCAAGGGGGTCGTGAATATTTTGGTTGGTGATGACCTGACACAGTCACTGAGGACCATGGAAGAACTCGGGGATCTTGTGGGCTGAGCTGCCACCATCCCAAGGTCTGTCATTCAAAATGGCGCCTAAACATAATCCGTGTAGACAGCTTAAATAGATTTGCAGCCCTTCTAATTCAGGGCACACATTAGGTGGTGGATGTTAATTACTCTAAAACCAGCAACTAGGTAAAACAAATCAGATCTAGATTGCAGCGGAATAAATTTGTTTCTTTCTTGCATGGAAAACAAGAAAAGAAATCACACATGTGCACAACTATTTTTCTACTCTTCTAAATTAGTTCATTATTCGAATAACTTCGGAACTTACAAGAGCTACCTGAGCTTTGAACTCTCTGGAATGACTGAAGACATCATCCTTGGTCTTCATGAAGTAGATCCAGGTCTTCCTAGAGAAGTCATCAATGAAGGTCACATAATATGATGCGCCCTTCACTGAAGAAACTGACATATGCCCACCAACGTCAGAATGTATCAGATCCAAAATGCCTTTGGATCGAGTCTCGCTGCTAGAAAATGATGCCTTGACATTCTTGCCAAGAGCACAGCCTCTCCACACCCCTTAATGATCCAGACTGAAGTTTGGAAATCCAGTGACCATTTGCCTCAGTAATGGTAGAGCTCTGTGATGGAGATGTCCCATCCTCTTGTGCCACAGTTCGCACAATCTCTCACTGATGTGCATCAACGCCCGAATAGGATGGCCCTGAAGTCTATATAGGTTCCCATCTCGGACTCCAACCTCAAAGCAGTGTCTGGATTAGCTCCCTTTGGGTGGATGAACACCTGTACCCTTTGGAAGTTAACCTCATAACCTTTGTCCTCCATGACTGATATGGATAAAAGGTTCTTCTTCAAGCCAGGTACATACAGTACCTCCTAGGCATCAAAGGATCCTCCTGACTCAAGCTGGAACTGCATCGTCCCCTGTCTCGTCACAGCATACTTGGCCTCATTGCCAAGTTCTACATGAATCCCTTAGTCATCCTCAAAAGAACTGTTGAACAACTCTCTAGCCTTTGTAGAAAGGCAAGACATGAATGAAAAATCACTCTTGAACTTTGATGCAAATTTGCTCAATTGTGTCTCTGTTGACATCCCTTTGCCTTTCTTTCTTTGTGGACACTGAGAAGCAAAGTGGCCATTCTTATGGAAAATGTAACATTTGATCTTGCTCATGTCTCTCTTCTTCCGAGACTGTTGTCCCTCCCTGACTGTCACCCTTCTTGACAAAAACTTTCCCTTTGCCTTTCTTGGTTTTGCTAACAAGGGCTAAGTTTTCATCTACTCCTCCTCCCTCCTTGTCGGACCTGGACTCCTTCTGAGTCTCCTCCTGAATGCAGTATTCTCAAAGTCTCTCCCACTTGGGAAGATGCTCACGGGCACAAATGCCCATGATGAATGGTTCCCAAGACTTGGTGAACCCATTCAGAGCAACATTAACTAGCTCCACCTCTAGGACTGTCTCTCCAATAGTTGCAAGCTAGTCACGGATCTGTGTGATCCTCATAAGGTAACTAGTAACATTGTTGGAGTGGGTCATTTTGCTTTCTCTAAGTTTGGTTTTGAGAATCATTTTCTGACTCATATTATCACTTTGGAAAAGTGATACTAGGGCATCACACATGTCCTTGGAATTGGTTTTTGTTGAATTTTAAATGCTTAGCTCATGCACATGTAGTTTATTTCATTTAGCATGTACTTGAACCATAATCAAATGCAACAACACCATACACAAGTGTTGTAATAACCAAGAACACAAGAAGAATAACCATGCACAAGAACACAAGAAATATCCTGGGAAAACCCTTCTTAATCAAGGGAAAAACCTAACAATCCTTTGCTATATTCTCAAGAGAAGATCCCCCACACCATAGACCTTAGCACACAAGAGGGTGCTTATAAAAACCTAGAACCTAGCGCCCAAGAGAGGTGAGTACTTCAGTCGTACATGCACCTACTGAAATTCCGCGATGACAAGTGAGAGTGTAATCCTCAATGGGGATTCACCTTTATTTATACAAGAACTGACACAACAAAAGGTGTGTCTATTGGCACAATAGGACCAACCTCATTAACTCAATAATATAATTAATCATTACACAATATTAATTATCTTTCATATGGTGGGGCCGACTTGTACCCTTCACAACATAATTAGGGTTACAAGTAAATCTTACTCTCAGACAATATAGCAAGGATCTCTCTCATCCTATAGTGCTCAACCACTAGGGACACGTCCACCTGTGCTCAGCCACAGGGACATCACACTCAACAGATCACTCAACTGAGTCCATAGGAGTATCATCTGGAGCACCATCTCAAGCCGACTCAACTAAGTTCATAGGAGTACAAGGAAGGAGACCATCTCAAGCCGACTCAACTCAATCCAGAGGAGTGCAAGGCAGGAGACCATCTCAAGTCATCTCAACTCAGTCTAGAGGAGTAGACAAGAGACCACACATCATACAACTCAGTCCAGAGTCCAACGCACACCCACCACATGGGCACACATTGTCTCAACTCAGTCCAAAGGAGAACGACACACCCATCACATGGACCTGCTCACAGATCAACTCAACTTAGTCCATAGGAGAACGACCCGGAGAATGTCACACGACGCTGCAATCATCAACAGTTTTCTCTGCCACATGTGGAATCAGATGATCCTTGATAGCTTCTAGGATAACCCTCTGTGCATTTATGTCTTTCTTCTCCAATGCTGCATGTATTGTCGAATCTACCACTAGTTCCACATGTTGTGCACCCTGCACTACAGTCTGTGCTAGTGTTGGAGCTGGAATACCACTTGTCACGATATCCCACAAGTCTTGTCCCTTCATGAGCAGTGTCATTCTTGCCTTCGAAAGCATGAAATTTGAGACCCCATCAAGTTGATCCTCAACCTTCACACTGATGATTGACATGGTTGTCCTCAGCTTTGTCCGTCAAGCTCACTGAAATAATTTGCACTGAATAAACTGGATCTGTTTTTCTCTCAAAGCAAGAGTTTTGATACCATGTTAATTACTCTAAAACCAGCAATTAGGTAAAACAGATCAGATCTAGATTACATCACTGGAATTAATTTACCTCTTTCTTACAATGGAAAACAAGAAAAGCAATCACACATGTGCACAATTATTTTTCTGCTCTTCTAAATCAGTTCATCAATCAAATAACTTCAGAACTTACAAGAGCTCCCTGACTGGGAAATTGGCTCTGAGAAAATTACAGATAAAACAGCATAGCTGAAAACCTAGAAATCACCTCAATTGTTGCCCTCACGAGACTATTGTATGGCCTGTACAACTCACACGTGTGAGCTGATCTTCTCAAACACGGCCTGCTGCTACTGTGTGTCTGTACGGACCACATGTGCAGTTGTTCTGAGCTTGTATTGCCCACACATGCGACTGTCCTGAACTGTATGGCCCGCTAGTAATTAATGGCTAGTCTTCTAACTCAATCTTCATGTTGAAATCTTCTCGCCAATGGCTGAAAATCATAACTCTGATTTTCTCACTTACCGTCTCATATCATCAACCATGACAACATCAAGAAAGAAGAATTGTGCGAAGACATTACAAGTGAGAGTAAATACGTAAATATTTTTTCATCAATATGCTTTGAGGACAAAGCACTTCAAAAGAGGAAGGCAATGTTATGAACATATATATATATATATATAATAAATAAAAATAATTAATTAATGAAAAGACATTATAATGAAAATATGTGTCTTATCCAAAAAGACATGACTATTAAT
This sequence comes from Picea abies, assembly GCA_900067695.1. NCBI lineage: Eukaryota > Viridiplantae > Streptophyta > Pinopsida > Pinales > Pinaceae > Picea > Picea abies. Next base: position 8,989 of record CBVK0101604648.1, read on the forward strand.
GAAAGGGCACTCCACCTAGGGATATATATCAGGGCCCTCAGTTGTAATCAATCATATCATATTTTACTAATACATTTTATATATATTGTTATCCATATGGATTTCTACATTGTGCTTCAAGTATTTTGGATATTTAATTGGTGAGCTAGATTTGGTTGTCACGGGCTCTAAATGGCTTGTAGAGTCCAAAAATAAGCATAGTATGATACTAGATACTACTAATCATCGGAATCCTCATCCTTGATATGAATAGACCCTACAATGGGATTTCGGCTTGATTCCCCTGGCCCTGAAGGTATTCGTACCTCTGGTTGTGGAATTGGGTCCAAGTCCATCCAAGAAAGGTCTTCGTTGTCAAATGTTGGTGCTTGATGTTGAAGTTTGATAGCTCGGAGGTACTTCTGCACTAATGTGCCTAAGCAGATGATCCGGATTTATGAGCGAAATGAAATGAAACACAGATCTATAACATTAACACGGAGATACAATGAACAATAACAGAGATACAGTGAAACTTAACTTTTTATTCAATAAAGAAATCTGTTGAAACTGTAAAATGCAGAATGAAAACAATCTTGCTCGAATGGTGGTAGTTAATCTCTGAGAAGAGATGTGGCGGCTATGCACATTCGTTTGAGCACATTACAATGAGGCCTCCAGGCCTTTTTTAGCATCAAGAAGTAATCAAAAAACCCTAGACATCCAAAAACCTATCCCTAGGAGATGAAGCGCCAAAAGTCATGTGGGCCCTGATGGGGTAAGTTGCTACATCAACTTCCCAAGGTCATACGATCTTTGTTTTAGGCGCACGATAGCCCGTTGGAAAGGTCTATGCGAGAACTACACATGTTTCCATCACACTCTGACTTTATTTACAATGTGACTGTGGCGGGCCCAAAAAACGTTGTTTAGGGCCTCAAAACAGCCCCAGAAGTTTAGGACCAGAAAAGCTAGAAAAAAACTGCCAAGATGAAAACTGTATGTGAGCCAGTTGGAATAGGTGGGTGGCCACCGATATTCACTTGGATCAATCCTCCCCCTTTAGGAAGCCATGGTCTCCATTGTGTTGAGTTCCCTCATCAGATGAGGAAATTTTTGTTGAATTTGGCCTTGGGTGAGCCACTTGCCTTGGTGCAGGAGCTGCCCCACTTTGACAACACGATAACGTTGAAGTTTCTGTTGGTGAGTGCCCTTGACCTGTGTGTCCATGATCTGATCAGTGGATTCTTATTCCATGCAATCAGGGTTGAGCTCTATCGATGTCAATTGTTCTGCGATCTCTAAGGTGTCCAATAATGGTGGAAAGTATGGCCGAAGGAGGTCCACATTAAACACTAGGTGCAAGGCAAGGAAGGGGGGAATGTTGAGCTCAAAAGCATTGTCACCCACAGCCTTGGTGATGATGTAAGGTCCATAGCAGAGTAAACGAAGCTTTCGATGGGGTCCTGTAAGGCATTATTTCTACAAGTGCAACCAAACTTAATCTCCCATCTGAAACTGGTGTGGCACTCGATGTTGATCATGATGCTGCTTGTACTTGGCATTGGACTTCTGCAAAATATCTTGCACCTATTGGTGGATGTGATGGATGCGTTCAATGAACTGGGTGGCTCTATCGGCTTCGGTTTGAGTATGGGACGATTCTCCCTGTGTGGACACAAGGGGTAGTGCAACATCCATGGGACCCAATGGTTGAATTCTCAGCCCCACCGAAAAGGGGTTGTGGCCGATTGAGCTATGTATGGCTCTATTGTAACTATGTTGAACATAGGGAAGACTCTCATCCCATGTGTAAGGATACTTGGAATTGTACATGCGCAAGATATGCACGATCATCCTATTGACGACCTCGGTTTGGCCATCCGTTTGGGGGTGGAAGGCAGTGGATTTGGTGTCCAACACTGACCAGAGTTCAGAATGTGTTGAGGAACCGACTGTCCCAATCTAAGACGATGGTTTGTGGTATCCCAAAATGTACCCACACTCGTTCGAAGAAGAGTTTGGCAGTGGCCTCTACTATGATGCTCTTCTTGCAAGCGACCAGAATCGCCATCTTGGAAAATCGATCAATCACAAAAACACAATCATTTCCCTGCTTGGTTGAAGGAAGGTCCGACATGTAGTCCATTGAGATGGATTCCCAAGGCCTGTCGAAAGTAGGCAGAGGGGTGTACATGCCTTGTTTCTTAATGGTAAATTTGGCAATGGCACAGGCCGTGCAGGACCTAATAATTTGCTGACATCCTGTCGAAGTTTCGGCCAACAGAAATGTTGTTGCAGTATTGCCACTGTCTTGTCTACGCCGAAGTGTCCTGCCACCCGACTATAGTGAGCTTCCCAAATCAACTTCGCTCGCTCGTTTGATGGGACGCAGAGATGGCCCAGATGGCACAACAACCCGTCTTGAAGATGGAAGTCAATGACAGTTGTGTTTGTGCCCAGCATATGGTAGGTCGTGGCGAAGTCAAGATCTCTCGTAGAGTTGGGGCCATCCGGAGGTCTCATGGTCGCAGGAGTGTGGCATCGCGGATAGTGTTGCAACTGGAGGTCGCTGAGGCAGTCGGCGACGCGATTGATGTTCCCTGTCTTATACTTGATGTTGAGATAGAATTGTTGCAAGTATGTGGACCACTTCTAATGGCGGTCATTCTGCAATTTACCTTGTTTCTGCATGAACTGCAGAGGCTTATGATCAGTGTGAATGACTCTCTCCTTCTCGAAAATATAATGCCTCCACTATCAGTAGGCTTGTACAATGGAGTACATTTCTTTGTCATAAGTGGGGTACTAACGGACGGTATTTGATAGTGTCTCACTATGATAGGCCATGGGATGTCTGTGTTGAATGAGAACTGCGCCCACAACATAGTCTGAAGCATCTGTCTCAATCTCAAAAGGCTATTGTAGGTCGGATAATGAAAGCACTGGGGCTGAGCACAAGCGTTGCTTCAAATCATCGAACGCTTTCTGTTGCGACTGGCACCACATGAATTTTGTCTTGCCACCATCCCAGGTCACTTGGCTAAGGGCCCATGCAATACAGGAGAATGCCAACAAAAACCTACGATAGAAATTGGCAAGGCCTAAGAAGCTCTCAAGCTCAGTGAGTGTGCTCAGTGCTGGCCAATCACGAATGACCTGGATCTTGGCGAGATCGACATGCACCCCATGCTCATCAACAATGTAGCCTACGTATTGGACCTTGTTTATGTCGAAGGAGCATTTTTCCAAATTTGCACATAGCTTGTGTTGTCGCAGAGTGTGCAGAACCTGTTGAATATGTTGCAAGTGTTCCTCCCAACTCTTGTTGAAGATGAGGATGTCATCCAAATAAACCACCACAAAAGAATTGGTGAAAGGCTGCAACATATCGTCCATCATCCTCATGAAATTTGTTGGGGCATTCGTCAAGCCAAAGAGCATGACCAGCCATTCAAAAAGACCTTCTTTGGACTTGAAGGTAGTCTTCCATACATTGGTCTACTCTATTAGGACCTAGTGGTAGCCGAACTTCATATCAATCTTACTAAAGTATTTGGCCCCCTTGAGCTGGTTAAGGAGATCCCTCAATTCGGGGAGTTGAGTACCGGTTCCTAACTGTGATTTTCTTTAGGGCTTGGTAATCAATGCAGAGTCACCAGGTCTCGTCTTTCTTTTGCACAAGCACGATTGGGCTTCCACAAGGTGATGAACTTGGTCGGATGTGCCCCTTTTCAAGTAGCTCTTGGATTTGGCACTTGATTTCCTCATTTTCTAACAGAGAGCGGCGATAGACTGGCCCATTGGGTAGTGATGCGCTAGGGGTCAAATCAATTGAATGCTTGACCTGACAGTGCAGAGGTACCCCAGTGGGTGAGGAGAAGATGTCTTTGGATTCTTCCACGACCTTATCCACTTGCTTCTGCTGCATGGAGAGACCTGTCGCGGAGGCCATGGATGTGGCTGCCACCTTTCACTCACTTTGAGTGCAAATCACGAAGAAGACAAACTTCTCGATCTGGGAGATGACCTTCCTACATTGCTTGGCAGAGATCAAGGAAAAGCAGTAGGTGGGGCTACCTCGAGCATTGTTTTAAAAACCGGCAAACCGGAACCGGAACCAGTCGGTTTTACTGGTTTGAACCGGGCAATAAACAGAACTTCCCGACCAATTTATGATGGAATCGACCAATTTGGTATTGAACTGGTCAGTTCGGTACCAAATCGGTCGATTCCGTCCAGACCGACTGTAGCGGGCCCGCGAACTTGAAAAACTATTTTTTTTGCTAAACCTAATATCCCCTAAACCCTATTTCTATTCTATATAACACTCTCACTCCCCTCTAAGTGCCTCACACCTCTCTCATTCAGCATTTGGGAGCATTTGGGTTTTGGAGCAGCATTGATTCTTGAAGAGCAGCATTGAGGTGCTTCTTGGGCAAGTGTTTTGGGCAGTTTGTGGTGGATTTGGCATCTCAACTAGGAGGCTATAGTTCATCTTCAAGTTTGGAGGAGTTGGGTTAGAGGTATGTTGAAAATTTTCCACTCTTTTTTTTCCACCTTGATTGTTGAATGTTTGAAAGTTTGAAACTTAGTAAGAGTCTAAGACAAGGTTCCTTCTTTGCATTTTTAGATTGCTTGCATTGTGCAAATTGCACCTTTGCTTTAGCCTTTGAGTTTGCATTTACAAATTTACAATGGCCCCAAAAGCTAAAGATGTCGCATGGGTTCATGTTGAGGTGATTGAAGGTCTAATGTATTGCAAGTATTGTCAAAAATGCATCAAGGGGGGGGGAGGGCGGGGAGGCATTCATAGGCTGAAAGAACACGTGGTTGGTGTTAGAGGCCAAGTTAAATCATGTGAGGCACCATTAAGATGTTATTGGGCCTATTAGAGAAGAGATGCAAAAAGTTCTTAATGACTACCAACAAGAAAAGGCTAGGGAAAAAGCTATACAGGCTGAAATAGGGAGGAAGAGAATTGTAGCACAAATGAGGGCAGCCAACCCCACTTTTGATTATGAGGGTTCTCCATCTATTCATTTTGTCGGTGTTAGAGACCCCTTTCATTATGTTCCTCCTCCCCTTGAAAGTGAAAATACTATGCATCAGCCTTAAAGTAAAAAGAGGAATACCATCCAAAGGTATTTCACACCTCCCCCCACTTCTGGCTCTAACAATGCTAATGTTTCTCAAGTTCAACCCACTCAATTTCAGCCTACCTTAGATGACCATTGGAAGAAACAATATAGAAAGATTGCTTATGAGAACATAGCTAGATTGTGGTATCATGTTGATATCCCCTTCAATGTTGCCCACTCACCATATTACCAACCTATATGGGATGCCATTATTGCTTGTGGTAGGGGCTTCAAAGGCCCTAGTATGCATGATTTGAGTGGATCTCTTTTGCACAAAGAGGTCACATCCATTGAAGAATACTTGACAGATTTCAAAGTATCATGGGACAAAACAGGATGTACCATCATGCCAGATGGATGGAGTGATGGAAGGAACCATACTATCATAAATTTTCTTGTCTCTTGCCCAAAAGGAACCCTGGTTTTGAGATCAGTTGATGCATCCGATAGGGTCAAAGATGCAAACTTGCTATTTGAGCTCTTAGATGAGGTTGTTATGGAGGTGGGGGTGGCCAATGTTGTTCAAGTCATCACAGATATTGCCTCTAACTATGTTCTTGCTGGGAAGATGTTAGAGGAGAAACACAAAACCATATTTTGGACCCCATGTGCTACACATTGCATAGACCTCATGCTTGAGGACATTGGAAAACAAGAATGGATCAAAAACACTATAGAGCATGCCAAAAGCATCACAAAGTACATCTACAACCACTCATGGGTTTTGAGCTTGATGAGGAAAAACACAGAGAACATGGAACTTCTTAGGCCTTCCATCACTAGATTTGCAACTCACTTCTTGACACTGCAATCTATGGCTTCCCAATCAAACAACTTGCAAAATATGTTTACATCTAATGAATGGAATGCATCTCAATGGGCCCGCAAACAAGATGGCAAAGACACCAAAAAGAAAGTTAATGATCCCACATTTTGGAAAAATGCAGCAGAAATTGTGAAAATTGCCGAGCCACTTGTTCAGGTGTTGCGGCTAGTGGATGGGGAAAAATTGGACATGGGTTACATTTATGAGGCTATGGATTAGGAAAAGGAGCAAATACAAACATCATACAAGGATAGAATGACCAAGTATGGGCCCATTTGGGAGATCATTGATCTTAGATGGAACAATCAACTTCATCGCCCTATACATGCAGTTGGGTATTTCCTGAACTCAAGGTATCATTACAGAGCTCAGCTTGGAGAAGATTTGATTAGGGAGGTTAGAGATGGCTTGTATGAGTGCCTTGAGCGCATGGTCCCTTCTGAGAGTGAACAGTTGGAGTCTTGGAGATACACCGACATATCACTTCTTTCACTAGAGCCACAAGTACCTTTGGCAAGAACCTAGCAAAGATTGCAAGGGATGTGGATGAGCCAAGTAACAATTCCAAAGTTTAAAGTTCAATTGTTTAAAGTTTAAAGTTTAAATTTTATATACTTTATAATTTATTACTTCAAGGACCTAACTCGACTAACTATGTTTTTTGCAGCAAACTGGTGGGAGTCATTTGCCAACCAATGTCCTCAATTGCAAAAGTTTGCAATTAGAGTGTTGAGTCAAACTTGCAGTGCTTTTGTGTGTGAGCGCTATTGGTTTGTCTTTGAGAGGATTCACACGAAGAAGAGAAACCATTTAGAAAAGAAACGGTTAAATGATCTAGTCTTCGTGCAGTACAACCTTCAGCTAAGGTGCAACCAATTGTTGAACAAAAGACCTGATTCAAATCCCATTGTATTGGATGATGTTGATCCAACTTCAAATTGGGCAGTGGAAACTCACCCACCAGAGTTTGATGTTGACTATGATTTGGACATGGATGAGGCAAGGCAGGTTCAGATGGGGATGCAGATCCACTATTAGGGCCCCACGGTTCGATTCCAAAGTCAGACATGGCAAGCCCTAGTGGAACTGCAGGCAGCCATAGTCGTATACCTCGTGTGCCTCATCATACTCATACTTCTACAGCTAGTGCAACTTCAGAGCCTATAGTCACAGATGTCCCTGATGGTGATGAGTCTGAGGCCGAGTTCAAGTCTGAGTTAGAGACAGATGATGATGTCGAGGGCAAGGAAGCTCATACCATTTCTACTTCTAGCAATAGTGATGATTGATCGCTGATCATGTTGATCAATGAGATAGTGACTTGTAGTGTTGACTCTTGCAAGAATTTTATTTGTTGTTGTAGTCTATAGAGGGTCAAGGCCATTTAGAGGCTTAAAGCCTCCTTGATTATGTATTTATTTTTCGATCTCTAGATATGTACTGCACTTGGTGCCATTTTGATATATTCATGAGCATATTTTGGATATGTTGTCTCTAATTGTCTCTAATGCTTTGGAAACATGATTTATTTTTCGTTAAAATTTAAATATTTTATGTATTTTTTTAAAAACCGATTCATTGAAACCGGTTCTACCAGTTCATTATCGGTTCCAGTTCCAGTTGGACCGTCGACCAATTCCGGTTTTTAAAACTATGACCTTGGGTATCCTGTACAATTTCCTATCCAAAATAATATTAACACTACGAGGCCTAGACTCAGTTACAACATGACGTTTCCATAAATAAGGTTGGCCCAAAAGAACATCACAAATTTCAAGGGGGATGACATCACACAATACCTCATCTTTGAAGGGCTTGATGTCATAGGGCAAGCAGCATTATTCGCTGACACAGAGATCACTCCCTACCGGTTCTTCTGGCTACCGCTATCAACGATGAAGTGCAGCAGACTACCCTTCACCCACATATGTGAATGAAAGAGGCGCTCACTTTCCTCTAGTTCATCAAGTTCACCAGGCTGGATCTTGGTGGTAGCAACGGTGGCATTGGGTTCCGCGTCAATGATCCTTCTCCCTTTTTCTAGTTTTGACTCAGAGTTAAAACCCACATCTGATTCAGAGGCTTTCACCTCGGCCACCAATGACTGCTTGGAGGGGCATTCAGCGGTGTTATGCCAGGAGCTCTTATAGAACTCACACCACTTCCCAAAGTCTTTCTTTGTCTTCCAATTGTCCTTCTTTGTTTGCGTCTTAGACTAGTTTTCCTGAGGTTGTCCATCCTTGCTCTGTCCTTTGTTCTGGAGGTTAGCGATGCCTTTGCCCTGCTTCTGCTATGAGGAGTTCTAGACCCAAACTATCGCATCTTTTGTTTCAATTTCTGCTTGATTTTGACAGCATATCGATAGGCCGCACCCAAGGACGAGATGTCTAGAAACTCCATTTTTGTCTAGATGTATCTATGCAGACCGCCGCAGTACTTGAGCACCAAATGTTGCTCAAAGTCTTTGATACCCAACTTAGTGCGCAAGGTATGGAAGATTGGTGAATCTTCGGTACTTTTTGGTCCTTTTCCTACCGCAGTGTGGTCCATCTTGTATATAAGTTGTCATAACTTCCAACATGGTAGTATTGTTCCTTAATAGCATCCTTGAAAGAACCCCAAGTGGGTGTGACTACAAATAATGTAGATTCCTCTATTGAATTTTGCTCACAAAATGTCTCCCACCAATCTTTGACATGGGGAATGGCCTTAAGGAGCATAAATGTAATCTTTTCTCATCGAAATAGTTATCGATAGAAAAATACCCTTCTAAAAGGTTTGACCACTTGTTTACAGCGTCTGCATCTATCTGACCTTCAAATATAAGAATATCAAAATTAATTTGTACCTTAAGGGGGTGACGCCTTCACTCGAGGAAGATGCGCCGCCTGTTGGCAGTCGTCGAAGGATTTGCGCAAAATTATCCATCATCTTGTTTCTCTATCGCATGAGGGCTTCTTTGAGCAACAGTTTAAAGGGATCTCTTGCCCCATCGTCTCTCTTTTCTTCCCCCATGGGCGGTCATCGGGTTCGACGAGACCGATCTTGCAAAGGCTCAACTGGTTCGAGTCCCAACTGCTTATACCCTGACCTCATTGGGGACATGCACAGAGAAACAAATAAAGAGAAGATCGCTCTGATACCACTAATCCGGATTTATGAGCAAAACGAAATGAAACACAAATCTATAACATTAACACAAAGATACAATGAACAATAACAGAGATACAGTGAAACTTAACTTCTGTTCAATAAAGAACTTTGCTGAAACTGTAAAATGCAGAATGAAACCAATCTTGCTTGAATGGTGGTAGCTAATCTGTGAGAAGAGATGTGGCGGCTACGCACATTCGTTTGAGCACATTACAATGAGGCCTCCAGGCCTTTTTTAGCATCAAGAAGTAATTAGAAAACCCTAGACATCCAAAAACCTAACCCTAGGAGATGAAGCGCCAAAAGTCATGTGGGCCCCGATAGGATAAGTTGGTACATCAACTTCCTGGGGTCGTAACTTTTGCATACGATCTCTGTTTTAGGCGCATGATAGCCCGTTGGAAAGGTCCATCCAAGGACTACATATGTTTCCATCACACTCTGGCTCCGTCTACAGTGTTATTGTGGCGGGCCCAAAAACGTTGTTTAGGGCCTCAAAATGGCCATGGAGGTTTAGGATCCAAAAATCTAGAAAAAAAACTGTCAAGATGAAAACTATATGTGAGCCAGTTGGAATAGGCGGGTGGCCACCGATATCCACCTGGATCTGCAGAAGTTTGAGCAAGTGTCTCTGTTAAGTTACCTCATAAAATGAGTTTATAAAGTTATGTTGAGGCTTTTATAATTTTAGGGAAAAAGTGACTTTATAATATTTGAGTGACTTAAGTGACTTAAGTCATCTTAATGAGAGAAAATAAAGTCACATTCGTTTTAGAAGACCAGGGGTCATGGAAGGTGAAAAGCTAAAGGTCACCCTAAATGAGTTATAAAAACTACCATTGAGGAGAGGTAGAAAAAACATTTTTCAAGGAGAGCTTGAATGAGAACCTAAGAGAGACAAAGGGGCACGCATATTAAGGGAGAGAGAAGTTGAGATGAAGAGGAAGAGAAGGACAGCAAGAGAAAGGGGCGCACATTCTGAGAGGGAAAGAAGGCACACATCCCAAGACTGGTGCAGCATTAAGTGCAAGTCTGTACAGCAGAAGAGTGGGTCCATACCATACAGATAGAGGGTCATACTATTATTTTTACTGCACAGAAATTAAGGTTGTTACAGCATGGATTTCGAGGTAGTTTTGTGGGCATTTATTGTTGGAGACAAGTCTATGCAGAAGATGTGTTTTTCAGCAACAAATCTAAGAAAAAATTAATAAAAATAAATAAAAATTATTTTTATAGAGAAATAATCTGAGATTACAACAATCCTTGGAAAAACCCACAGGAAAATAAGTCTAGGAGAGTTTTCTTTATTGAGCTTCACAGAGAAATAATCCGAGAATACAACAATCTTTACAGAAAGAATAAAACAACACTTATCTCACAAACCCAACACCCAAATCCACATTGAAATCTGTGTCAATCTGCCTAGAAAATTGTGCCCTCTGTATTGACTGTACGACCCAGTTCTGACAACAAAGTACATCTCTAAAACTCTGATAAATGTTCCCAAATTTTGTATATTATTTATTATTATTATCTCAGATTATTTCTCTGTGAAGCTCAATAAAGAAGACTCTCCTAGACTTATTTTCCTGTGGGTTTTTCAGCAACAAATCTGGGCACAATTATCAGAGTTTTGGAGATATACTTTGTTGTCAGAACTGGGTCGTACAATCAATAGAGGGCACAGTTTTCTAGGCAGATTGACACAGATTTCAATGTGGATTTGGGTGTTGGGTTTGTGAGATAAGTGTTGTTTTATTCTTTCTGTAAAGATTGTTGTAACCTCAGATTATTTCTCTGTGAAGCTCAATAAAGAAGACTCTCCTAGACTTATTTTCCTGTGGGTTTTTCCAAGGGGCATAGCCCAGATTTTTATGTGCCAAATGTGTGATTTACTCTATTGTTCATTGATATTCCACTGTTGGTTTTAGTTTCATATCTATGTCATTTAGTGTTTCTACTCATTAAGTACAGTTCAGTATTGGGTTTAATGCTTTACTGTTGAAGCTTAATAGGAGGTTGAAATTTGTTTGACATAGTGTATTTCTGACATATATTTTCAACACTTAACTCTCCACAACCATAGGGTTAGGTAATAGGCCCCCCTTATTATATTAAACAAATTTTATTTAAAAAAAAATATGTTTTTTGTGGGTCCATGATGTGTCGTATGAAATATGTACGGAACCAACCAGTTCAGTGAAAAAAGGCATATCTGGTATCGAACCAGCCAAAAACGGTTCAGGAGGATGATACAAAGCGGTTTTTCCCCAAAACCAATCGGACTAGCCGATTCCACTAGTTCCAAACAGTTCCAATAACACTGATGTAACCAATGCAGACCCCCCTGCAACACCTGCAACTTGCAAATTTTTTCCAACCCCTCTTGAGCCTTCCCGACCCCTCCCACACCGCTCCTACTCGATGCTTGCACTCTAAGAATGCTCCCTCATCCATTCCTCCTCCACTCAAGCCCCCTTAACACCTATGGCCTCTGTAGGGCCTTCTATAATTTGAATCACCACAACACCTCACAAACTTGTGTGATAATCTGCAACTTGTCACCTATAGAATCAAGAAATCAACAAAGTGGTGCGTCCTCCAAGCATGATGCCCCTTGGACCCAACACCCCTCCAAGATGGTGCACTATCCAACAAGTCGTTAGCCTAATGCTCCCTGTTACATGGTTGTTCGTTTTCCAAATGTCCTCATGCAAGGTGCTCCTCCTCTAGTATGTGTCACATGTCTTCTTGTGCCTAGTGTTCCTCAACATGTGTACCATGATAGTTACTTGCTCCAATGCTTCACATCATCAAATCTATCCATGTCCACAACCAACCTCCATGAAGTATGCTCCACAAGAGTATCCAACCTCCAAGGTGTATGTCACATGACCCCATGCTCTAAGGCTAAGTACCTTCCTCCCAAGTGTAGAAATTTAATGACAAAATCAACATGCACTATATTTTGTCATACACTTAGCAACCTAGAGATAAATGTCATCTATGAATTATGAGATGCATTAAACCCACATTCAGGAATGTCATCAGCAGAAAAACACATTGCTAAGCACTTTTCCAGCGGAATAAACACAATGAATAGCAATTACACATCCATGTAATACTCAGAAATTTAGGCAACCAGCTAGGGAAAACCCCAATGTGGAGAAACCCAAAGAGAGAGAGATTATTAGCTTCAGGAAAGTTAATATCAGCAGCAACATACAATTTTCAGCAATGGAAAAACTCACTTACAGCACCCAAAACAGTCCCCAATTTTCTGCCTAGAGAAATGTGCCAAAACTGTACAGTTGTACGACCTCCCTTGACTGTACAGCACCTCGAAATGCATTCCCACAGTCAGATGTACGGACAGAACTGTATAGCCTCTTCAGTAGCAAGAAACACTCCAATCAGCCTCGAATTTTGTGCCCACAAACAGCCTCGAAAACCATGCCCTCTTCCTTGTTGTATGGACTGTACGGATCCATATAGTACAACCTCCAACAACAGCAAATAACTCAGCAACTTAACACAGAAAATCACCTTGGGAAAAGTGCCCAATCTCCCTTGGGAAATGCGCCCCGCTTGTTGCCCTTTCCTCTCCTCCTCAAAGCTCTCTCGGAAATCTCTCAATCTCTTCTTCTCATTGTATCTTGCACACTACCCAATGCATTCTCTTATAATTCGAAAGTGACCTTTCACCTTCCCCATTCCTAAATCCAAAGGCCAAGATCTAATCTTGCTTTTATATGATCAAGGGTTATGATTCGGTCCCTCCAAAATAAATCACTTATAATATTCAAGTACAATTTCACTTTATAACATAAGTGCAGGTTAACCCTCAACCCTGGAACAAAGAGAACTCCATCAAGCTCCAGGAGTCTTGCATACTCGAGTTAGAATCTAACCCTTCCAACCCAGCGTACAACTCGTGCCATACCTCCTTCACTATTCACCAACTGGTCAGGACCTATCTCTATGATAATAAGGAATACTCACCAAATTCTTGTCATGTGACAAGAGGCTCCACTATCAACAATCCATTGTTATCACCCCCAAATCCTCCACTACCGACACTGGATACTAGAGTGACCAAAGAAAATTCCTTATCAAACTTCGATGAAAAGTCCTCCATCGTTGTTGTAGCAGCTGTATCAAGCCCCTCTTGTTCCTTCTTCTTCTCAGGACACTCAGAAGCAAAGTGCCCCAACTAATACAATAGTAACATCTAACTTTACTCAAGTCCCTCCCGGAATTTCCTTTCTTTTTCCCCTTGCCCTTTGCAACAAGAGCAACATTCTCTCCATCAGCTCCATCTCCCTTTTGTCCACTACTCTAAGATCCTTCCCGGATGTCCTCCTCAGTGAAATCACCCCACGGTCTGCTCCAATCTAGAAGATGCTCACGACCCACCACACACTTCACGAAGACTTCCCATTCCTTCATGAAGCCTTTCAAGGATATCCTCAATAACTATGAATTTGATATGACCTCTCAAACTGCAGCCAACTCATCTTTCACTTGAGCTACCCAAGTAAGATAATAAGACACACTCTCCCCCTTACCCATCTTGGTATCATGTAGTTTATCCTTCAAGGCTATCTTTCGGTTTTCATTCTTCACCTCGTACAAGTTTTTAAGTGCATCCCACCTCTCTTTGGTTGTCTTCTTCTCAGCTAAGAGTGGGATAAAGTGGTCCTTCACCCTATCCAGAATAAGCCTCTAAGCATTGGCCTCCTTTACCTCATGTAAATCCAAGGCTATAGGGTCTGTTGATGGAACAACAACTATGGTGCTGACAAAGCTCCAAATTTTTTTCTCCCTTACAATCGTTGATATCTCGACTTTCCATTGCAAATAGTTGGAAATCCCATCCAACCGGTCCTCGTACCTGACGCAAACAACCATCTCCCTGTCAATTGTTCAATGGAAAACAAACAACAAATTCCCCCCTTCAAATCTTCCCCAAAAATAACACTGCTCACTGTAACTCATAGCCCAAGCTCTGACACCATGTAGAAATTTAATGACAAAATCAGCATGCACTATATTCTATCATACACTTAGCAACCTAGAGATAACTGTCATCTATGAATTCTGAGATGCATTAAACCCACATTCAAGAATGTCATCAACAGAAATACACATTGCTAAGCACTTTTGCAACAAAATAAACACAATGAACAACAATTACACATCCATGTCATACTCGGAAATTTAGGCAACCAACTCTTGAAATAATGTAACTGCAAAGAGTATTCTTATTATTATTGACATTTTATTTATAGGATCAACCCCCATTGTGGATTGATCATGTCAGATATTGTAATAGGACCAAATCCCCTTTTGCGGATTGGTCAACAGACAATTATAATAGGCAGAATAAGAAGTCGGCCCCAGCAGTTAATAAGAAGACCCAGAAATATAATAAAGGTGGGTTTACCCACCCAGATTGAGAAGTCGGCCCTGCTAGTGAAAAGACACTTCACACGTGCCAGAACTTGTATAAATAAAGGAGGCTAGCGCCTCATTTGATCACAACACACTTGCTTAGTTTGAGAGACAAGTTCTAATCTATTACCGGCAAAGGAGAGAGAGAGTGGCACATATCTTGGGAGAGGACTTTCTGTTTTAGCATAAGATCTTTTGGCATTGTATTGGCTATTTATATTAAGGAAGTTTTGCTAGGTTTTCTTCCCCTAGAGGG
>CBVK0101604650.1:0-14735 GCA_900067695.1 Picea abies
GTATATATCTGTAGAGCAATGATCTAAAACAGTAAATACAATACAGGATGAACCTGGTACAATAGCTACTCCAGAAAAGATGAAGCTATCAAGTCCAAGCTGCCAGAAGAAGGAAAATGTGGTGCGCCCCCTCTGAAACTGCCAGATCTGCTCCAGAATCNNNNTCCAGAATCCTCCTGAGATGTCAGATGATGAATCCCCTCCACAGGAATGGTTGTCCTGCTGCTGTGATCAATCTGCAACTGCTATCTCTGAATTCTGATGGCTAGAAACTTCTCCAGGAAAGAAACAGTCAGTAAATGGCATGCGCCCTCCTCAAAGATGAAGTCTCTCCTGCAAATAATGGATGGTAGCTGCTCCAAGCTGCATACAAGCAAAGCTAGCGGCCCCTCTCTATCCTTCTCATGCATCAAACCCCAACTCAATCCTCCAAGAACTCCTCCTCTCCCAAGCAAAAGTCTCTCATGAAGAATGCGCCCCTCCTTAGCTCATTTGCCCTCTTTAGGCACCAAAAGTCCAACCTAAGATCCAAGGGATGAGATCATCCCTAATCTAAGGTTGAGATCACTCCAAATAAATGTGACCTCATAACCCACTTTTGGGTTAAATGCCTAAGTCACTTTATGTCCCCTCAAAATCACCAAAAGTGTGATTTAATGTNNNCTTTAACCAAAGTCAAGTACAAAATAGAACATAAAGTACATAGGACAAAGAGCCAAATGACTTTCCCAGATGTGCTAAGAAGGGATAACACATGGGGAACACCTCCCAAGGTACACAAATCAACAGATTGCAGATATTCTCACCAAGGCCCTGCCAAGGGGCAAACATGTCTACTTCAAGGACAAGATGGGCTTGGTGAGAAACACTTTCCTCGGTAAGAGGGAGTGTTGATATTTGTGTACCGAGGGAAGTGGTCCCCTTGTGGTTGTGGGTCTCTAACCACAAGAGGGAAATATTTGACCCATTGTGCCTTATACTTTATGTCTAATTTCACTTTGACATTTTCCTAAGTCAAAAGGGTGAAATTTGTCACTTAAGTGAAAAGTGACTATTAATTCACTTTGTTGGTGAATTGAGGGACATAAAGAGAACTATGGAAACTAAACCCAAAGTGGGTTTTGAGTTGAGATTCTTTTTGGAAGATCTCAACCTTTGATTAGAGATGGGATGGGATGATCTCATCCATGCATCTTTAGGTTTCCTTATGAAATCTATAAGAAGGGCGCATAGGGCAAAGAGAGGCAAATTCTCTCTATTGTTCACTTGGAGAGGACGAGTTGAGCTATGGAGATGAGGATGGAAGCAGAGGATGAGGGTTTCAAGGGGCCTCCTTCCATGGAGGGCTCTAGAAGGCTTTGGTTTCCATTGTTTTATTGTGTGGATGCTTGCTTGGAGGAGGGTGCACACCTAGTAGGGAGGACTTGCACTTGTCATATTGCTTTGAGGAGGGTTTTGTTGGAGAGGTAACACACAAGGTCAGATTTGTGTGAAGGGGTTTCTTCATCAGAGCTTCAAGCAACAAGGGAACAAGCTTTCAGTGGGATTGAGCAACAAGGGTGAAGGGTGCACCATGCTTGGGCGCATCTGCCTTCTGGAACTTGTATAGCAGCTTGAGAGGGGATGACACTGTATCAGGTTCTTTTGTTCCATGTACTCGTTGTATCTCACATATTTTACATCACATGTATAGACTTATATTACAAACTCGTTTTCCCCGGGGAGGGTTTATCCAGGGTCATGTTGACCAAAAATACATGTGTTCATTTTCATGTATGCTAGAGTTTAGAAAAGCATGATTTTAGTTGTAAAGATCTAAGAGGTCTATTACATATTTATGGTGTGCATGTGCTAACCTACTAGTCACTAAAACTACATGCTAGAGCACCTTAAAAGGCTATGTAACCGTAACAGAACAGCAGTAAAGTTCCTGAACAGTTTTCTGTTATAAAGCAGCAGCAAATACTTTTGTGACAGCAGAAACTTAGAGCCAACTTGAGGTCAAGACAAACCTAGTTGACAGCATGTTAGGACCTCAGAAAAATCTTCACAAATATCCCTATAGCAAGGTATCTTCTCTAAGTAACAATGACAATATTTGATATAGAACTTGAATGTGAAAATATAGTCCTTTGTGTGCTTCTTTCCTCTGCTTTATATTTGGAATAATTCAATAGACTATGCTAGCCCATGGCTTACTGATTGAGAACGGGATTTTGAAACAATAACTAGTATTGTCTAATTTTACTCATCTCCAAATATGTTGGTATCTAAGATGCCAAGCTCATTGGAAATATTTGGGCTAACCTTGGCTTGTGGCTGCAATAGCCCTTGGAAGTCATTTATTATACACCCTTAGTGGTCAGTTTTCTACCACATTGGTGTTAGTGGGGATCCTCTAGAGTACCACGCCTTAGGTTAGGGTCCACATAATAAGTAACCCAAACACCTATTTATAAAGAGGCCTAACCCTCATTTGTACTTTTAATGACAAAATCACCATGCACAAATTCTGTCATACACTTAGCAACCTAGAGATAACTGTCATCTATGAACTCTGAAATGTATAAACCCACATTCATAAAATATTATGAGCAGAAATACACATTGCCAAGCACTTTTGCAGTAGAATAAACACAATGAACAGCAATTACACATCCATGTAATACTCAGAAATTTAGGCAACCAGCCAGGGAAAACCCCAATGTGGGGAAACCAAAGAGAGAGAGATTTTATTAGCTTCAAGAAAAATATATCAGCAGTAAGATTACATTTAAAGCCAAGAGAAAACCACTTACAGCATCCAAACTATCCCTCCAAATTTCTGCCTTGAAAAACGTGCCAAGTTCGTACTACTGTACGACCCACCCAGAAAACAGCACCTTGGAAAACATGCCCACAATCTGTTGTACGGCTTGATCTATATGGCCCTACTGCAGCAAGAAAACCCCTCAAAACAGCCTCGATTTTTGTGCCTTGCCTCGAAATTTGTGCCCTCTTTCCCTTGTACGAACTGTACAGATCCGTACAATACAGCCTCCAACAACAGCAATAAATATCAACACACTCACACAGAAATTTGCCTTCGGAAATGCGCCCTCCTTGCTGCCCACTTTCCTCTCTCAAGCTCTCTCGGAAATCTCTCAATCTCTTCTTCTCTTGTTGTGTCTTGCACACTACCCACTACATTCTCTTATAATTCGAAAAAGACCTTTCACCTTCCAAGTGTCTTTTCACCTTCCCCATCCCTAAATCCAAAGGCCAAGATCTAATCTTGCCTTTACATGATCAAAGGACATGATTCATTCCCTCCAAAATAAATCACTTAAAATATTAAAATACAATTTCACTTTATAACATAAGTGCACTTTATGAAATAAAGTCACTTTAATATTAAAAGGTACACTTTATCAAAAAATCACTTTAATAAAAGAACCACTTTATTACAACTTTATAAAAACCCATTACAAAGTCAAGTGTCTAGTAGTGCAAATATAAGGCTACTTCTGCATCAAGACAAACATGTGGAGTATCTCCCGAGCTATAAAAGCTAACATTCTCTCTTAGCGAGAGATGTACTCACTGCCATCACCATCATCCGGTCCCATCACACTGTTCGTAGTAGGAGCTCCCTCTAAACCTGGAGCCAACCCTAACACCTGCACAGAACTCGAACCAGAAGATCTTCTCATGACAGCTACCCTAAACCCTGAGCTCCTAGGAGAATCCACTCCACCCTGAGCATCGGTTCGATCACACCAGCTGAGCCTCTTGTCAGTGCTCAGAAGAAACTCCCTCTCTTCTCTCGGAATGCAAGATTGAATCCTTGGGCCCACCACAGTCTCAGGAGCCTCCTGCTCCTCATCCGACATTGAATCATATCCTGAAGGTTGTCCTCACAACATGTACAACCTATCCACTCGATTACCAATCAACTGTGGTTCATGTTGAATTTTCAATGAGCTATGGCTCATGTATCCTCTTTAAATTTTATGTTTAATTATTACTTGAACCATAACTACTGCAACAAACCAAGATCACAAAAAGAATAACCATGCACAAGAACACAAAAAGTATCTTGGGAAACCCTTCTCAACAAGGGAAGAAAACCCAGCCAATCCTTTGCAATATTCCTCAAGAGAAAGACCTCCCACACCATCACCAAACCTAGCACACAAGAGGGTGTTGTAATTCTCATAATTTCAGACCACAACTTCTGAAATCATGAGATGACACAATGATAAGTGTGTTTCCTCAATGGGGATTCACCTTTATTTATATAAGACTCGTCGCATCAAATGATGTGTCGATTGGCACAATAGGGCCGACCTCAATAACTCAAATATAATTAATAATTACCATATTAATTATCTTTTACATTAAGGTGGGGTTGACCTGCCCTTTACATTACAGTTAGGGTTAAAGGTAACTCTGACTCTTGAACAATATAGCAAGGGGTCTCATACACCCACTAGTGCTCAGCCACTAGGGGCACATCCATAGGGATGTCCATATCTCTATCTCACTGCGTCTCACAGGAGAACCATACTCACTAGTGCTCAGCCACCATCCACAAGCACGTCCAACTCAGAAGATCTTCTTTCCCACTCCATTACATAGGAGAGTCATCTAGAGTTCATCATCTCAACTCTCTGCTCAGAGGAGGCTAATACATCGTTTTCATCTCTGTCTCATAACGATGCACCCAGCTCATGGGAATTCACACATTCACCCTGTGCTCAGCCAGAGGCACGTCCAACTCAGCAGATCTCCTTTCTCACTGCGTTACACAGGAGAATCATCTGAAGTTCTTCTCAACTCTCTGTAAAGAGGAGGTCATCACTACGTTCCATTTCTGTCTCTTATAGGAACCACACACCCAACTCATGGGCTCTCTCTCAGGTCAATTCAATCAGTCTGTGTCCTAGAGGATGTCTCATGTAGTTGTAATCATCAACACTCCCTCTCAGCTAAAGAGGCATTCTCCATCAGGACAAGTCTCGCACAGAAGTACTCAAACTTTGTCTTGGTTGTAGTCATCAACACTCCCTCTCAACTAGAGAGGTATTCTTCACCAAGCCAGTTTGGTGAAGATATCTGTAATCTGCTCACGTGTAGGAAGGTACAGCACGTGTACTTCTTTCCACTGCATCATGTCTCTGAAAGCGATATTTTATCTCAATGTGTTTCGATCTATCATGAAACACTGGGTTCTCAAAGAGCTTTACACACAGCTATGGTTATCATCATAGAATCCATCTCATGATCAAGTAAATCTGTCAGAAGCTTGTGAAGCCACACTCCTTCGCACACTCAATGTTATATGCTCTACTTCTATGGTACTCAAGGCCACAGAGTTTTGTTTCCTGTTG
Organism: Picea abies; assembly: GCA_900067695.1. Taxonomy (NCBI): domain Eukaryota; kingdom Viridiplantae; phylum Streptophyta; class Pinopsida; order Pinales; family Pinaceae; genus Picea; species Picea abies. The sequence goes on from CBVK0101604650.1 coordinate 5,373, forward strand.
AACCAGGAAACCATGGCAAACTTCACGGTAAAACAACAACCGAATGTGTTCTTCCGATCCACTGTACTCTTTGCTCAATCTGTATCGGCGTATCCCTGCAAACTCAAGTTCATACTGGAGGCATATCTCAGGCCATATCCAACTGTGCCTCGTATATATCTCAATACATGCTTTACTGTTATCCAATGAGTCTGTCTCGGTTGACTCATGGATTGACTAAGCACATTCGTTGCATAGCATATATCAGGTTTGGTGTTAACCAGATACATCAATGATCCAATCAGCTGTCGGTACACATGTGGATCAATCTCGTCTGAATCATCATCATTTATTTTTCGTAAAATCCACCACCATCGGTGTAGACATGGATTTGCATTCTGTCATACTGAACTTCTTTAATATCCCCACTGTATATTTTCCTTGACTTTGGAAAAGTCTCATTGGTCCTCCGTCATACTTCTTGTCCCAAGAAGTGGTGCATCATACCTAGATCCTTCATCTCGAAATCAGAAGTTGAGGCTTGCTTGTATCCAACAACACAGCTTCCTGAATAAGTCGACAAAATCAGGCTCTCATCACCAACAATGTAATAGTATAGGTTTGGATCAGTAATACTTTTGTTGGAACCCAAACTCATCAAGAATCCATCTATCTGATGTAGTTTCCAACTCATGGATGGTAGTACAGATGGAAGTGTATCGGATTACTGGATCAATATGTCTCATCATAGTTCACTCCCTCTGCTTGTGAAAATCCTCTGACTACAAGTCTCGTTTTTATATTTCTCGACACTTCCATCAGCTGCATGTCTTTTTGCCTCTTGCAAAGTTTTTCAAGCCCGGACATGCCTTTTTATGGCCTACTGCAAAGTCCCTAGGAATATCAACTGGAACAACTAGATCAACTATATCAATGATTGTCTCCCTCTGAACTACTGAGGGGGAGAAGGTATTTGTCTTTTCCTTCTTCTCAAATAGTTTTGACTCCCTCTGAGTCAAGTGACTCCCTCTGAAGTCTTGAAGGAAAAACATCTTCCTTTGTTGTTAACCTGCCTGGAACAAGGAAACAAACGAAAAGAAACAAGACAAAAAAAAATATCTCATAGAGTAGACTCATGAGTACATCTCTAGAATCAAAACAATTTAAGGATTGTTGCCACAACTACAACACCTACTTGTAATGTAGCATGATAATTAAAACACTCAAACCTGGAGTCTTCACTTCTAGTGTGTTGTTCTTCTGAATTCACTGAGACTTCTCTAGGGCCATGATTGCACCAAGAGTTCCTTCCTCCTGCAAGTACCCTTATGTCAATGATGCAAATAATATATATATACAAGTGCATACCTGAGAGTGTACACCAATGGAGGTTCTGTTTGTTTGTCAATGTCATGATGATCAATGACATTCCTCACTTGTTTGCTTTGTAGCCACCTATACCACACAAGTTTCTGACGAAGTCTGCATCAACCTTTACTGTTGTATCTAATATGAGAGTATCACATATTGGTAATTTTTCCCTTTTGTTGGTGGTCTAACTTGCTATGATTGTTTTAGCTTATCAAGGTCATGTCCATTGTTGACTTTCAACAAAATTCCAAGCACACAGTTGTAGCTATCCTTGTAGCTCATGCTGCTACTCAACACCATTACATCTTGACTTCAGATATGTATTTTAAGGGTTTCAATCTGGTCTGTAATCAACATCTTCAATGCACTTAGGTATGTGTCACTCTGATTTTCGAAGCACCTGAATATGTTGCACTAAACTCTCCTTCATTTCATAACGTTTGCTTGGAAATTATGCTCTTTAACTTGTTCATACCTAGGGGGTGACAGAATGCCCTAGTAATTTGGTTCCCCTTTAGGATGAGTTGCCACTGGATGGGTCTATGAAAGGTCATCGTCCATTCCTTCCATATTTACCACTTTTCATCATTATTCCTCTCATCTTCCCCTACCTTGGTTTGGGCATTGGGTTTTCCACACTAGGAAGGGTTGTACCTTGCCTTGTTGGAAGAAGGGGCTAAAGGCCCAAAGGGTAAAAGTAGTTGGCAAGAGTTAAAAGCCAAAAATGAAACCTTTGAGATGCTTCGCCCAGGGATTCCTGAGAAAGAAATAAAAATCTTCTCAGTAAGAAAAGAGGACCTGTATGATAAAACAAAACCCAAGGTACTAGTTGGTGGATGGGAGATCTCATCATGAGCCAACCTATTAGGTCCATGGGCATGTAACGGTATGACACTACCATCTATCTGGTCACCAAACCACTGCACCCTCTGCCCAAACACTTCCCCTACACCATCTCACACACTTACATGACCTAGATTGGCTCTCACCTAGGAAACACCCCAAACTTGAGGAGGATTAGCCAAATAGGACATCCTGAGACCCTTCCAAACCTGACTTGTTAAACTACATAACGTCTTTGAGCATTTGTCTAGGTAAAGGGGGGTTTGATGCACATGTTTGTGTAATTTGATTATTGGATGTGATTGACATTGCTATGATCCCTGTGACTTATGAGCCCATGGAGGGCGTATTTGTTGTTGCTACAGGACTTTGCCCGGTGGACAGGTACATATGGTGAGATGATTAGTTCGGACCTCCATGGGACTGAAAGCCCACAGATGGATGTTGTGACCCTATCCAGGGGCAGAGAGATGTCAGAGAATTGCACCAAGAAAAAAGGACTTTTCACCAGAGACACTTTGGAAGACCTAGATCCAAGGGGATCTTGCTCTTCCACCCAAACGTTGGCCTTGGGAGGCCCATGACGTCACCTTTGTGACCCTAGACGTCACCCAGTGTCAGAATTGGCATTATGGAGGCACTTGTGTGCTAATTGGCACGTGTGGCATCATCCAAGGGCTTGGCAAGCCTAACGTTTCGCAGATGAGGCCCAACGTTCCACCCAGGAGGCTCAACGTCACCCTAGAAGGGCATGACGTCACCTCTAAAAGTGCTTTTAGGGTTTAATTAAAGACATCTATGTAAAAATTGGATTTTTGATGTAATTTGGCCATGTCGACCTTTTGATGACCTAATTTTAATTAAAGGTCATTCATATTGTATAAATAAGAGAGAAAAACTATCATTTTTTCATCATCTCTCATCACACAAGTGTGTGGTCTGAAATTTGGCCCTCTTTAAGGGTATTTGGCTGAAATTAAGTGGTACGCAACTTCTTGGAGAGGCATTTTTGGTGTATCTTGGCTATTTTCATGGTGGGAAATCTTCAACTAGGGTTTGAGCTTGATTATTCTTGGTGAAGTAACTAGAAAATCTGCATTTCTTTATTGTGAATGAATGCTTATGGTGAATTTTACTTTTTTATGTCAAAGATTATGAAATTGCTTGCTCGAAACCCGAGGAGAAAGGCATAAGTTATTATCCTTTTCTCTATAATTTTCTACTTGTTTAAATTTCTCAAGGAAGCACCATATCTAGAAGTAGATACTAGAGCCCTACTATTGTAGCACTCTAGTAAACCTACTTACATTGCCTATTGCATATTTTATCTCAAATTGTCTAGGGAAAAGAGAAATCGCTAGGGCCTAAGTTTTCTTACTTTCTAGCAATTACCTCTAGGACTTGGATGTTTGAGGCCTTGGGTTACCAACACCTCTCTCATTTTCTCCATCTCCTTTGACCAAGTATTATCATTGCTATTTCACTCTAAGAGTTGTTGTTGCTATCATTGACTCCATTACCCTAGAAGGCACTAGTCTATGACTCTATTTACCACTAGTGATTGATTGATCAAACCACTTTCAAAACTATCTTCTTTGGAACATCCACCAAGTCCTACTAACCTTAGATTAGCCTAATTCACTAACCAACTTGTTGTTGTTGCAAAAGATTGCTACAGCCATCTAACGGCAGCAAATTAACCTTAAAAGTGGCAATGTTATGCTAGCTAGACATTGCTAAATCTGCTTGTGACTATCTAATATCACTTTGCCTACTTAAAGCTACTATTCTAGTCTTTTCTCAAGCATTTTGAAGCATAATTATTGTGGTTGTTACAAATTTATCATTGCTTTTGTAAACTGTTGTACTGCTGCAATTTTATATCAGCTAGTATATTTATTAAGAGTTCATTGTCATATGAAGCATTAATATCATTTTGGTACTTGGAAAGTGCCCCTTTTCTATTTTGTTATCTTGTTCTGGGCAGGTACACTTCATTTATCGTTTGCTTCATCTCTATAAGATACAAAGAACCCTTGAAATTGAGTGACTTGTGAGAGGGGGGAACTTTCTTGCCTTAGCCTTCTCAAACCCTCATGTCACCGGGCACATCTCCCCTGGGGTAAATTAATATACTCCTAAATAGAAAGGGGTTTCCTATTAAGGTGACAGTGATAGGTCACCCCCTATTACGCCAATCTTGCATCTACTTGCTTTGGGCTTTAGGCAAGTACAACTTGTGCGATAACAAGCACGAAGAACAATTTCCAATTTAGACAATTGTTAAATCTCAACTTTTCACGTATACCAATGCAATGATTTTATTTCTCCAATGCAAGTAGATGAGTGCCTAGTTCATTGGGTTATGGAGTCTTGGGTAAAAGAGTTAGATCTATTACTTCTCTAGGGGTGTAAACCTTTTTACTCCCTAGAGAAAGCAAATCTAATAAGGTAAATCTAGGAGGGTGTAAGCCCTTTTACTCCTCCTAGCAACCTTGATAATAGCTTATCCAATAACAATTATGATAGACTTGGTGGAGGGTGTGTGCCCTTATACTCCTCCAAGGGTTTTAAACAAGAATAACCTTGAAACAAGAACAAATTACTAACCATGTGCAGAAAATTCCTTACCAATTCCAAAAGAAAGCTTGTAAAACCCTTATCTACCAAGAATATTCCATCAACATGAAAGAGAGAAGCCTCCAAGAAGGTAGCGCACCACTTTATCCATCCATAAGCAAGTAACAAGCATCCATAACATAAGCACAAGAGAGAGATATACAAATGCCCAAAGAGGGCGAAAATTTCAGCCAAGTCTCTCACTCAAGAGAAAGTGAGTTATGTTCAAATGAAAAGAATTTGATCCTTATTTATACAAAACCTCTAAAAGGTGTTTCTCCACATTTAGTTAGGGTAAACCACAAAATAAGGGGGCCATCCCCCTTAATTTTTCCCCTTTACAACTTTAATTTGATTTTACACATAAAGAAACCCTAAAAAGTGACGTCAAGCCCTGAGGGAGTGACGTCTTGGTACTTTTGGCAAGTCGTTGAGCAATAGGAGGAAGTCATTGAGCCTCCAAAGGATTTCCCTTCATGCACTAGGGTATTCTCCATGGTGCAAGGGATCTTCCTCATCTCAAGGTGCCAAGTGTCCATCAAATCATCATCACCACCACAAACCCTAGCCCTAGTCAAGACGTCAAGCCCAAAAAGTGTGGTGTAAGGCCTCCAAAGGCAAGTCATTGGGCTAGATAGGGCTAGGTGCCATCTCCAAAGTCTTCTCTCTTGCCTCCAAAGGCAACGTCCAACCTCTGTCTTGTTGGGATTTGGGTACCTTGGAAAGTGGTCCCCATGTGCTTGTGAGTCTCTAAGCACAAAGGGGGAAGACTTTTACCCTTGTACTATGTACTTTGTGTCTAATTTCACTTTGACTTAGGAGATTTAAGTCAAAAGTGAAATTTGGTCATTTTACCCTAAAGTGACAATTAATTCACAATGTGAGTGAATTAATAGACATAAAGTGAGAATTATGGAAACTGTGGAAACTTAAGTGAAGTGGGTTTTGAGTTGAGATTTATGTGAAATGATCTCTACCATTGATTAGGGATGAGATGAGATGATCTCATCCATCCATCATTTAGGTATCCTTATGCTTCCTAAAGGAGGGTGCAAGGGGCAAAGGAGAGCTCGTTCCTTGTTTTGTTCACTTGAGGAGGAGTAGGAGGAGCAAGAGGATGAGAATAGTTGCATTGGGAGAGAAGAGCTTGGGCGCATGCTTCCATGGAGAGAGGCATCTAGCTTAGGCCTCAGTTATTTGATGGTGATCACATCTGCTAGGAGGAGGGCACACCATAGGAGTGGATGCACAGCTACCTGGTAGCAGTTTCGCTTGGAGGAAGCCAGTTCTGACAAGTTCAGTGGAGAGGCAGCACAGGACAGCACATTCCTGTGGAGGGATTTCTTCATTGGGTCAAAGAGGAAGGAGAGCGCTTCATTTCAATGGAGAGAGCAACAAAGGGAGAGGGCGCACCAAGCCTTGGGCGCATATCTCACTGGATCTTGTGGCAAGGCTCGTGAGGAGCTTGCTATGTATACAAGTTCCTTTGTATTGTATTACTTGTTGTATCTCATGCTCTGATCATCATTATATAGACATATATCCCAAACTGGTTTTCCCCAGGGGGGGTTTATCCAGGGTCATGTTGACCAAAAATACCTGTGTCAAATTTATGCATGCTTAGAAGTGTAGATCAGCATTTTAAAATGCAAAGATCTAGAGGTAGTGTTATGTGTTTTAATGTATTATGCATGTGCTAAAATTGAGAAAAGAAAACACTTGCAAGGGCACCTTAAAAGAGCACTTAACCATTAAAATATTGAACAAAAAGTTTGGTGACTGTTTGCTGTCCTAAAACAGCAAGAGAAGACAGCCACACAGTTGAAACTTAGAGCCATACTAAGGTCAAGGACAGACCTTAGGTGGCAGCCTCATAGGACCTCAGAAAATCTACATGTCTTGCCCCCAAAGTCTAGGTCATGGCATCCAACCTGTGGGCTTCCTACCCCAATCAAGGCCCAAGCTGGGCTTGTTCCTTCAAAACGTCCATCAAACAAGGTCCTGCAAAGACAGATGAGTGCACCCTCCAAGGGTCTCAAGTCAAATGTATCATGGAAAGTAAAATCACATTTAATACAAGAGCTACATAAACATGTGCATTAAAACTACTTCATCAAATTAAACAAGTGCTCAAAGACCCTATGCAATTTGCCAAGTTTAGGTATGGGAGGGTTGTCAAGGTGACCTATTGGGTGAGTCATTCCTTAAATCAAAGAGTGTTTCCTAGGTGGGCCCCTCTCTAAGTCATGTGGAGAAGATGAAGTGGGGGGTAAGACAGTCATGTGGAGAAGATGAAGTGGATGGGGGTAAGACTTTTGGGCATGGGGTTCATGACATATAAGGGTTCGTATTGTCTCATTTATGGGTGCCTTTGTAGAGGGTGTGTTGCACATTCGTTTTCAATGCATCCTTTTTCCAAGCCCATTTATTTGCCATTAATTAATTAAATTCAAGAACAATTGGGTACTCCAAAAGGGTAATATAAAACTTGGGAGGCAGTACCACAATGTCACTTGAAGGGAGAGGTACACAGAGTGTCATAGGGGTAAATCAAAGGTTGTAGCGCACTTGTGTAGACCCCTCAACAAGTGGGACGTCTATATAATATGAATTTGTTTCTTGTAGGTCTTTGATTTTTTAGGAGAAATGTTTCATCGTTCTCAAGACCTCCTTGGGCGAACATCTGGAAGGTTATAGTGTTGGATTTTATCCTTTTCCAACTACATTCCCTCTAGACCTTCAGCCCCTTCTTCCCATGAAATGAGGTACAATCCTCGGGCGGGACGAGTTGACCCTCGGAGTCTCCTAGTACCTGCGCCCTCCTCCTGATGAAGTGTGCACTAGCTGTATGAAGTTGTAAACTGTTGCTGCAAAACAATGAAAGATCTGTGTGATCTTTCTGGTGACTAGGGTGTGTCTCTCAACACCGAAGTCAACCCGCTGGTGTCTTCCTCCTAGAATCCACAATCTCCACTAATTCGCCTGAACCTGTGTAATCTCCTCAGAGCTCAAACTGTCAAATCATAAGATGCATAATGAGAGAATATGAGCCCTTATCTCTCTTTTATACCCCTTTTCACCTTTTTCCCTTCAAGTGACTTTCAATTCATTTTTAATATTTTCTCATAAAATCACTTTATTAATTTAATGAACCTTTTTACTCCAAAAAGTGATTAATTCGCCTTTATGATTTCTCCGGCCACTGAAAGTCACTTTTCATCACCCCATCTTGTAGATATTTTCGCCTCATTTCCAACGAGCTATTACACTAAGGTATTTCTCCAAGAAACAAGCTCCAAATAGTACCTTTAGTGTAATTAATTAAAATATGCCCATTAATAACCTCGTTTTACAAAAATCGTCAGAATGCAACGGAACCAACAACAAGTTGTGCGGAAATGATCTTGATGATGAATAATGGTAAATAAACTAAGTTGGGCCCCATAAAACTCATCCAAACCCTCCGAGCTCACTAATGACATAGTCTCACCCCTCTAACTTGGTTGACTCAATCCTCATGAAGTGACTCTAACCACATAATAAGGGAATCAAAAAATGGGGACATGACACCTGCCACATCATTCCAATCTCATGCATCCACCCAATGTTGCCATTTGTCACTCCTAGAGGCTGCCACATGTCACAATCTGGAACTTCCATGTGTAACGTCCAAGGACTGCCACATGTCACATCCAAAAACTGCCAAGTGTCAACTTTGCATGGATGCCACGTGGCACTCTGCATGGCATACTACTAAAAATAGAAAATGCTCACATGTCGATGAAATTAGGCTCATCGGACTCGATTTTCAGTGAGGAGTCCAAATGTGGTCGAAATCGACATGCAAGGTACTGCAAAAACAGAAATTCCTCACATATTGTTCGAGAGTAACTCATTGGATTCAAAATCTCGCAAGGATCTCAAATATACCATCATCTCTGACATGCACACCTCTTAACTTTGTCTCCTCAAAAGTAGGAGAACTACTAAAAATAGACATCTCTGATCAATCTCCTGAAAAAAACAGTGCATACTTTGTCTCTAAAGCAAAAAAAATCACTTAACCAATCCTATATATGAACTCAATGGGAACCATCCTTGGCTCAAAACCAAGTTGTCTCTGTGAAATTGTCTGAATGTCATCCAAATAGAACATGTTGGCCTCTAACCCTCGAGATTTACAAGTGAGAAAATCCATGGGTTAACAAGCCTCAAGTCTCCTTTCAAGTTTCGTCATGACCTCCCCTCTAAGTGGCCAACCTACATCTTCAAGGCCTGTGAGGAGTTGGTGTTCCAGATCACACATCACCAAACCCACAGACGAACCCAGAGTTAAAGTACACCCAATCACCAGACTACCCCCCAGCTCCGGTCATGTGCCCAAGCCTCTATCAAGAATTTCTTTCCTTCGACCTTTGATGGTAGGAGAGTGGGGCTTACTCGTTCGATCATCCCCCCAAGGATCATACAATCAGGCCCCCTTAGCCTTGGTCACTCCCCCTAGTATATCATCCACCATAGCATCAGCTTTTTCACAATAAGTGATGACTA
>CBVK0101604656.1:0-13855 GCA_900067695.1 Picea abies
AGCCCATGGAGGGTGTACTTGTTGTTGCTGCAGGACCATGCCCGACAAATAGGTACACATGGGGAGATGATTATCTCAGACCTCCATAGGGCTAAAATCCCACCAAATGGATGTTGAGACCCCAAAAAGGGGCAAACATATACTAGAGGCTTGCACCGGAGAGAGAGAAGGACATTCCACAAAGGCAGCTTGGTAGGCCTAGACCTAGGGGGGTCTTTCCCTCCCACATGATATTGGCCCTTGAAGGCCCTTGATGTCATCATTCAGAGCCTCGACGTCACCTAGTTGAGGTGTCCATCTTGAGGACGGTTTGGGTTGGCACGTGTGGCAACTCTTGAGGGGTTTTGAGCCCCAACGTTTCACTTGGAGGGCTAGCATTCCAGCAGAGAGGCTAAAGTCACCCTAGGAGGGGCATGATGTCACCCTAAAAAGACAAAATTAGGGTTTTATCTGTCAAATTTATGTAAAAATGAATTTTCTCATGTAAACTGGCCATGTCGACCTTTTTGACCTAATTTTGCAATTAAAGGTCATTTTCACTATATAAATAGGGGATTTTCCCCTTGTATTTTTTCATCATTCATTCACTCACAAGTGAGGTTTGAAATTTGTGCCCTACTTAAGGGTTATTGGATGAAATTTTAGGTGCACTTCTTGGAGGAGGCTAAATTTGGTGTTTTTTGGCATTTTCTTGGTGGAAGGTTTTCAACTAGGCTTATTGCTAGATTATTCTTGGTGGATGTAAGTGAATTTATGCAATCCTTCTTTTCTTTGAATGGTTATGGTACATTTACTTTGCATTTCTTCCAAGATTATGAAATTGCTAGTTTAAAACCCTAGGAGAACAAGCACATGTTATTGTCCTTGTCTTAACAACTTTTCAACGACTAGATTGTGCTAGAAACCCTACCTTTTGAAGCATTGTACTAGAGCCCTACCACTGTAGCACTCTAATATCATTTTCTTCATCAAGCCATTGTTTGTTTCAAGCTTGAGCTAAAGAAGAAGAAAAACCGCTAGGGCCTAGGGTTACCTACTTCCTAGTAGTCGTTTTCCTTCTAAGGCTTGTTGATTGAGGCCTTGGGTTACCAACACCTCAATCACCATCCTTGTTTGTCCTTGGCTCTTACATTATCATTTTTTTTCCTTCAATTTTGTTGCTGCAAAGTGACTCCATTAGCCATAAAAGGCACTGATTTAGACCTTGAATTTGATTGATTGATGAAACCAACCCTTAAATCTTTTACCTCAAGCAACCTACTAACCTTTCCTAACCCTAGATTATACTAATTCACTAACCTTCTTACTGTTGTTACAAAAGTAAGCTACAACCATTTATTACAACAGTTAAAGCACTTAAAAGCAATTGCAAAAGTTTATTTTTACACTGCCTAATTAGCTTCTGACAAGTACTAGTATATTGCTATTATTGAGTTATTCTTTTTGGTCATTGTGAAGCTCTTTTAAGGCATTTATTAAGAAGTTATTAACTTGTATACATTGTTGTTATAAAATTCAGTTTGCTTCATCTTGCATCAACTTATTTCTTTTATTGACAAGTCCAAGGTTTTATGAAGCACTAACATCAAATTGTACTTGCAAAAGATATTGTTTTCTTGTTGCTTTGTTCTGGGTAGGTACATATAAGCATATCATTGCTTCATTGATTAAAACTTTGGGTCTTTCTGATGGGTGTGACTTGTGAGGGGGGATATATTTTATCAACACTTTAACCTTTGCCTTCTCAAAACCCCAGGTCACCGGGGACGTCTCCCCTCAGCTATGATCCCTAAATAGAAATAGGTATCTTATTAAGGTGACAATGATATGATAACCTCATGTTACACCATTTTGCCTTCCCTTCGAGACAAGTACAAATTGCACGATAACATACACCATTACAACATTTAAGCAGAGCACACTATGATCAGAACATCACAGTGCCTATTGTACATCTCGATCCGCATGATCTATTGCATAATCTCAATTTGCTTGTTGATAATGACCCAAGGGGTCTTATTTTTATAGCATCAAGTTCTAACTGATTTCCATAGAATCTGGAAGATCTTGTCCACATGTAACCATCAACTGTTAGATTTGACTCCGTAAAATCTTCTTTGTCAAGTGGGCTCGACAGGACTCGACCCGACCACCTATGCGTCCAAATCATAGTCGATTGTTGGGCTGGTCGATCCACCACCCGTTTATCTTCGACTATTGGTTGACTATTCGACTGACAGGCACGTTGACTACTCTACGAACTGGTGTGGTGTGTTGGTCGATCAATCGCTCAATTGTATCTAGATGTAGGTCGACCTCTCGATCGATTGAACCCAAGAGATGTGTGATGAACCATCAATGCTAGATGTTCCAACACCCCCCCATCAACACAAAGATCTGGATTTTCAGGAAGTGAAATTACATAACTAGAATAAACCCCCATAATTGTAGCTTTCTGAAGCCCAAGCATCGTGCAAATCTTGATAAATCTAGCTTCAGTTAAAGGTTTGGTGAAGATGTCAAGAATTTGATATTATGTTATGCAATATTAAAGAGAGACAACATTCTCAAGAATCAATTGTCTCAAATAGTGAGCATGGAGCTCAACATGCTTCATCTTACTATGGGCAACAAGATTGTCAACAACATGTATGGCACTTTGGTTATCACAGTATATTATATTTGAGGTATGAACAAGAAGGACAAGCTCTCCCAAAAGTTGGTGAATCCATACTGCTTTAGTATTCGCTTGAACAACACCAAGATATCCTATTTATGTAGTCGTCAAGGAGACTACCTTCTATTTCTTGCACGACCACACCAAAGGTCGAGAGTTATAGTGAAACACATAGCCAGAAGTGGACTTCCAATCATTAATGCCATCAACCTAGTTAGAGTCGATGTAGCCAACTAGCGAATTTGAACTTCGACAATACTTGATACCAAAATGAGTGGTAACTTTGAGATAATGAAAAATTCATTTGAATGCTTTCTAGTGGCTTTCTTTGGCGTCCTGCATGAACTGAGAAACCACACTGACATAAAAGGAAGTGTTAGGTCCACTATGAGTAAGGTAAATAAGATTGTCAATCAATTGTCGATAAAGTGTAACATTAACTTTGGGTGTTTGATAGGTTTTAACAAGCTTCACCCCAGACTGAAAATGAGTAGCACAAGTTTTGCAGTCAGGCATCTTAAAACGTGTCAACAGATCCATCACATATTTAGCCTGAGAAATGAAAAATCCATTACAGAGTGGTAATACTTGAAGACCCAAAAAATAATGCAGAGTGCCAAGATCTTTCATATCAAAGGAGTCAATAAGTTGTTTCTTCAATCTAAGTATGAGATCATTATTATTGTCAGTAATGAGTAAATCATCTACATATACAACTACAATTAGAGTGTCTCCATTGGTGTGGAGAACATATAGGTTGTGATCAAATTCACACCGTTTGAATCCAAGTTGAAGAAATAAATTGTTGATCTTAGCATACGAGGCTCGAGGAGCCTGATTCAAACCATAGAGCGAATTCTTGAGTCGACAAACCAAATTTGAATCTATCACAAAACCATGTGGATGTTCCATGAAAATTTCTTTAGATAGGTCTCCATGAAGAAAAGGACTCTCCACATCCATCTGTTGGATTTGCCAGCCAAAACGAGCAACAAGAGAAATAATCAGTCGAATAGAGTTCGTCTTTGTGACAAGGGCAAAGGTTTCAGTGTAGTTGATGCCTTCTTGTTGAGAAAATCCCTTCATGTCTAGGCGTGATTTATGTCACTCAATAACACCTTCAAAGGTAAATTTGGTTCTATAGACCCATCGACACTTCACAATGTTCTTTCCTTGCGATTGGGGAACTAAGTCCCAATTATAATTCTTCGATAAAGAATCAAATTTTGTCTTCATGGCCTGCTCCCATTCAGGTCGTCCTTCAACATCTGAGTAGGTAACATGGTTTGAGGCTTTAAGAACACGAGTCATCAAGGCAATGCTGACATGTTGCTTTTGACTTCAATTCTGTCGTCCACGAGAGACATCTCCAACATCAACTCCAACAACTTCAATTGTCTTGGCTGTCCATCGGGATAGACACGAAACATGTGAACTTTGGTTCACTTTAACAGGTTGGTTAGAAGTTAGAGTGTCTGCAATTGGTGGTCCAGTCAAAATAAAGGACGACGGACTAGTCGACTCAAAGGTTGACGATTTAGTTGGAACTGGGAGAAAGTTCAACTATTTAGTCAAAGGACTAAAGAATGGAACATGAGCACTAGTGTTAGAGACAACATCAAATGGATCATCTTGTAGCAATCCAGAAGAGGCATTCAACAAATTGATGCCATAAGACTTCTCATCAAACCAAACATTATGTCTGATAATGATTTGTCGTTTGACAGGATACAACAGTTGATAGGATTTTGGCTCTTCAAAGTAGCCCATCATGATGCAAGCATGGCTCTTTGCATCCAACTTATTTATGCAATCATTAGGAATGTGAACCCATTCAACACATCTAAACACATAGAGGTGGTTGATTGAAGGCTTCTTCCCATACCATCGTTCGACTGGAGTCATGGAAGAAACAACTCGAGTTGAGATACAATTAAGTAGATAATTTGCATAGTATACTACTTCAACCTAGAAGCGAGGAGGCAGTTCTTTCACCTACAAAAGACATCTAGCCATTTCGACTAACATTCAATTTTTGAGTTCTGAAACTCCATTTTGTTGAGGTGTGGAGGAATCGACCATTGCCAGTCAATACCAAATCGAAGTAAGTATTCTTCAAAAGGTCAATTTACATACTCACCACCATTGTCTGATCTCAAGCATTTGATGGGTTGACCACATTACTTTTCAGCAAAGGCCTAAAACTCCTTGAACTTTTCAAAGACAAGGTTCTTATTCTTTAATAAAAAGACCCATGTGAAGAGAGAGAAATCATCAATGAAAGTCAAAATGTACCTTGCACATGCCAGTGAAGGTAGATTGATGCAACATACATCATTGTGAACCAAATCCAATAGGTTCAGTGCTCGCCATGCTTTCCCATATTTGAATGGTGCCTGATGATGCTTCCCAAGCACACAACCCTTACAAACTCCTTTAGGGGGAAACACCTTCGACAAACCAACAACCATGTTCTGAGTTGCCAATGCCTACAGACTTCGAAAATTTAGGTGTTCGTGTCACTCATGCCAATTTTCACTTCACTCATCGATGTGAGCAACAAGGGTAGCCAGTTCAGGTTTAGGTCGATTCGATTCACATAACTTATACAAACTGTCTGTTGGGACAAGAATCCCATCAATGACAATCAACTTACCTTTATTCAAATCACGAACATAGAATTGATCTGGCCAAAATTCGACAATCTTGCATGTCTGTGTCAATTGAACAACAACCAATAGATTTGCATTGAGATTTGGCACATGATAAACGTCGAAAATTTTCCCATGTCGACAAGCAACATCACCCTAACTAGCAACATCCAGAGCAAAATCATTAGCAACATAGATTTTACTCTCCTCATCTTTATTCAGTCTCGTGAACAAAGATGCATCGTTTTCCATGTGATGAGTGCACTTAGAGTCAACAACCCATTCGTTCTGCGCAGAATGGGACAACAAGGCCTAAGAAGCTCTGACTTGGAAGGTGAAATTATCAGTGAGTTCACGAACAAGAGACATGTCTCCTTCAAGGCACTTAACCTTCTCCTCTAAATCGTCTCGTTTGTTATAACAATTTTTCTCTACATGTCCAGTCTTTCCACAATACTAACATGTCCTCTTCTTTCGACTTCGTTGTGGTTGTCTTTGGGGTCCCTAGTCATGGTATGCAAATTTCTGTGTAGAAGTATCAGACTGCTCTCTATTCTTGCAATCCATCTTATCCTTTCCCTTGAGCAAGCGAGCCTGGTGTTTACCACCAAGCTTGCCTTCTCCAAGCAATCTATGTTGATCAATAATCAAAAGACCACATAAAGCTTCAAATGTGTAATCCTTACCATCTTCCTTTCATGCTTTCCAGTTGGTGCAGAAAGTCGACACGAACACGTCAAATGGTGTTCTTAAGTTCATTAGAACTATCTTGATGAGTTGTCCATCCTTCTTCTGATAGTTCTTTCCACATTCACCCAATTTCAACTGGAGTTCCTTGACATGCGCCAAATAGTCCTGCATTCTCTAAAAGGAACGAGGATCGCGAGAGATCAACTCTTTCTCCAACTGCATGACGTGGCTCTCGTCGACTCGGTCGAACAAGGTTTTCAACTTCTTCCATACTTGATGAGGACAGTCGATTCCACTGAGGTGAAAACAAATCTTCCAGGAGATGTAGGTCGTAACGACCCCTACAACCTCATCCTTCTCGCCATCAACAACGAAGTTTGCTTAGTTGTCTGTTGGATCTGGAATCACAACTTTTGTATATTGCCACAATCCTTTACTCTTCAACAAGGTTTCCATATCTAATGCTCACACTACATAATTTGATCCGTTGAAAACAACATGATCAATCTTCAAAGCTATCTTCAATATCTAGACATAATTTTTTTTTCCAATAAGTTCCAATCAACAAATCATCGACCCAGAGTTAATCACACCGCATATTTGATTAAGCAAGATTTGTAAATAACAGGTCGAGGTTTTAAACAATTGACTCTGATGCCATGTTGGGGAATAGGGTGGAACATGACATGAAACAAAGGACACAATACTGCAGATAATCGAAGAGGAATAAATTTTTTGAAGAAAGAGGGTAGTGTCTAAAGACATCGTTACAACTTTCGAAGACAGAGGGTGGCGTCCAAAGACACTGTTATAGCACTTAAGCATATCACACTAAGATTAGAACATCACAATGCATGTTGTACATCTTGATCCGCATGATCCATTACATAATCTCAATTCTCTTGTTGATAATGACCCAAGGGGTCTTATTTTTATAGCCTCAAGATCTAATTGATTTCCATAGAATTTGAAAGATCTTGTCCACATGTAACCATCGACTGTTAGAGTTGACTCCCAAAATCTGCTCCATCGATTCGGCTCGACATGACTTGACTCGACTGCCTACGTGTCCAACTTGTAGTCGATTGATGTGCTGGTTGATCCACCATTCGACTATCTTCGACTGTTGGTCGACTGTCCAACCGACATGTACTTGACTACTCGACCGACTGATGTGGTGTGTTAGTCGATTGCTCGATCGACTGTATCTAGATGTAGGTCAACCTCTCGATCGACTGAACCCAAGATATGTGTGTTGAACCATCAATGCTTGATGTTCCAACACCTATCATTTTTTGGAAAGGGTAAAACAAGTTGAGCTTCCTTTAATTACTATAATTTAGATGCAAAAAGAAGTGAATAACACACTAAAACCCTTGAACATGCATGGACTTTTAAAGGTTTACCATGTCCTCAAATCTAAATTTTATCAATCTCTTCAAATGAGCAAAAAAGGTCATTGGGACTAGAGTTATATCTCAAATTTTGAACCTTCAATGTAATCTTAGTAATGAAAGATGGTTTTGATTTTGTTTAAATCTAATTTCAAATTAAAGTGTATACGTCGTATATAAATAATCTCTCCAAGTTTTACATCAGTTACAAAACTATAGTCATAAACTGTCCAAAAATAACGAAAAATGCTTTTAATATTATTTAAATCTAATTTCAAAAATTAGTGTATACACATTATATAAATAATTTCTCCATATTTTCCAGAAATGGTGAATTGTTGAAATGGTAAAGGTTTTTTTCCAGAAAATGATAAAACCTATCATAACATATAATGTTATCATAGCCTATTTTCAACGTACAATGTTATCAAATATATCGATAAATTGAAATTAAATATGAACAAGTGTGCATTGCATTAACATGCTCAATACCTGCCGTCAAGGTAATAATTGCAATGTGTAATGTGTAGAATTAGAGGTTTCACAATGTCAAGGATTTATGTTTTGTTGAGCTCATCAAGGGGTCGATGACGAAGCTTCTAGCGTTGGGGGAATCCATGGCCATGAGAAAAAAGTCGAGTGAAAAGCTCTCAAGGGTGCTCGACATGTACGAGACTCTGTGGGACCTAATGCCCGACATCAACATTGTTTATTGCCATGAATCGTGTGTGAGAATGAGGACGCAAGTACTTAGGACTTTCCACATTTGCATTTATGAATTGTTAACCACATATCCAATGTTAATATACTTGTAGCACTAGATTTGTATTTAAGATGCAATAAGAAATTCAATTAAATAACCAATAACATCTTTCAAAAATGTTTTCTCATAATTTAAAAAAAAAAATAAATCCATTTACAATATCACACCTTAATAAAATTTTACAAACATAATTTAAAAAAATAAAAAAAATCCATTTACAATATCACACTTACAAACATAATTTAAAAAAATAAAAAGATCCATTTGCAATATTACACTTACAAACATAATTTAAGAAAATAAAAAAATCCATTTACAATATCACACTTACAAACATAATTTAAAAAAATAAAAAGATCCATTTACAATATTACACTTACAAACATAATTTAAGAAAATATAAAAATCCATTTACAATATCACACCTTAATAAAATTTTACAAATTTTTGGTCAGCGGTTGGATTAATATGCAGTCTAACAGCCGATTGACCGCTATATACCATGCCGCGGCCGGTATAATAAGCAACTTTATTACATTGTTACATAGTCCATGATTATAAAAGATAAAAGGGTTCATAAATGTTTTCTAGGCGTTATATTAATGAAGCTGTTTGTCTAGGAGGAGAATAATAAGTGTTCCAGAAGAGACTGGAAGGGTCTCTGTCTGGAAAAACCTCTCCAATCCGGGGTCATCATCACGGCATTTCTTCTCGGATATACATTCCCCGAGTACTTCTTCATTTTCATTTTTTTGGCTTCAATAATCTTTCCATAGCGTGTCAATTTGAGGAGGATATCTGGAGGGTTTTTGGGAGTGGGACTGGAGTGGGAAGAGATGGGCATAATTCGGAGCAGTTTCTCCTTTATAGTTGGCACAGGGTTTGGAGTGTACGTGGCGCAGAACTACAACGTACCCAATATACAGAAACTTGTGAACACTGGTCTCTTCATGGCCAAACACGTCGAGGAAGCCTACCGGAAGCCCAAGAAGCGTGAGGATGACTGAGATTGATTAGGAAGACAGGTAAAATACATGTTCCTTGCATCTCCAATTGATACAAATGTTATATGCTTCCTTTTTTTTAAAAATTAAGCACGATTTTGATAGAACCTAGGTCTTTGTACTTTGAACACGGGCTCACTCCAAAAACCAATAACCAGGTCTTGCTTGAAGTATTCAATTTCATAGAAGGGGAGTATTAATATGGAATCAAATGATAAGTCCCAGAAATATGTCACTGCCTTCGCAAGCCAAAGACAACCCAACCACCAGCCCAAGACTCCTATAAGGAAAGTGTGAATGTCAAATGAAATCTAAGAATATGAGGGAAAGGTGGGTTCATTTTCTTCAAGATGGTAACAACAGATTAGACCTCGAAAGATACGGAGGCTCACAAAAATCCCAGAGGCGCTTGTCAATTCAAAAAGGAGTTCAAAAGTTCCAAGATAGAAAAATCTGTCAGTCGTTCCAATTGAAACAATGGCATTGTCTCATGTCTACAATCACCTTTAGTAACAATTGGAAAAGCAGATGAGAATAGAACAAGCTTGCTTCTTGTGCACATGCTCTTCAAAATATGACTAGCAACATAGATGGCAACAATTAAATTTCACTATTTTACAGACACTCAAGTGGAAACAATGATGTAAAATTGTAAATGCATTATACATTTGAAGAACAAGCCAAATATTCTGATAAAGGGTGTAGACTATGTTAGCTACCCTACAAGAACTTTAGAAATTGAACATAGTCATATCGATAACTTCTTTTGCCCCTCGAGAACCCTAGCCGAAACAACTGGTGGCCTATACAAGAAAAAGCTAGGGGAAAAATTGATTCAATCACTTAATGATTGAGATAGGATAATACAACTATGCCAATTTGCAGCGCACACAAGAACTCAAGAGCATGGAGGCATATTTAAACGTACAAAAGAGTGGATAATAATATTTATATATTGAAGCCCATAATGCCATTCAAGCTTAGAATTAGTGGTCCAAAGTTATAGGCTCAAGGAGTGAAAGAAATTCTCAACTTATTTGCTAAAAATAACTCAAGAGAGATTTTCATTCTCCCTTGTAACAATATTCTCTCAACCTTCTATTAGCCCCCCATCCCTTAGCACCAATTCAGTTTGTGTAAGTTGAAATCTTGTTGGTGTCTCCTTCCCCATCGTTTGTTCCATTGTGTTTTTTATTTTCGTTGTTTTTTTCCTTGGAAAAAACAATCATAACTTCTATTGGAAGATGAAAAGAGATTACATACTGCATATGCTTTGTAGCATTCCATAATAACCAAAGAGATTAGATCTCTTGACCTAGCAAAAAAGGACCTCTATCAGCCTCTTACAAAGTCCCCATGCTAAGATTTACATCGCTTTACAGAACACATAGAAGGACCCTGTCCTTGTCATAAAAACTGGAATCACAATTGTACAGAAAACATTTTTGAGTCTTTATCATACCACTTAGCTGCTCCACAGATCAAACTGTCCAAAATAACCGAAAAAAGAACTAAACTGAGCTAACAGATCAGGAAAGTAATAAGACCAAAGACTGATAAAGGTCTACTTCAACAGATAACAGAGAAGCACATAGCCAAAGAAACAGAAATGCAGAGTTCATCCTAGGATCAGATTCCATAGACCGAGAACCTTGATTCAGAAACAATTTCTACATCTATTGACTCTTTAATCATCCAAGTGTCAGCAGCCAATGTGAGCCCTTCTTTCAAAAGGGAATCAACCTCAGAATTGAGCTTTCTGTGTAAATTTTTGAGCTTAGATGCAGAATGCAATGTACTTTTAATTTTCTTCAATATAGTGTGCAGATCTGAAAACATAAATGACAAAACAATGCGGAAACTGAAAGCTGTAAAGCAGTAGTAGACAGTGCACAAAAATGGAGTCACACAATAACACAGGAATTTATCCCGGGGAAACCCAAAGAGGGAGAAAACCCCAACAAACAACCTTCCTTATCAGCAAATAGATGAATGATCAAACTGATTACAATATCACCATGAGAATGTGCTTCAAAATGAGATTGCCAGTATGTGAGTGCCTTTTTGTGCTACCTGCAAAAATATTCTTCTTTTCTTCTCTCACGCGCTGCATCAAAAGTTAATAATGAAGAGAGTAGTTCTCTGTATATCCTAGGCATAGAAGAGAGATGAGTGAACTCAACTTTAGAACTAGATGCATGGCATGACAACTCGCCTTGAGACTTGACTTTTCAACTCAACTCGAATTGTAACTTGACTTGTAACTCGATATGCCAACTTGACATGCAACCTCATACTTGACAACTCAATCTTGCAACTAGACTTGTAACTTGATATGCCAACTTGACATGCAACCTCGACTTTTACACTTGAGTTCGTAACTCGACTTTCACACTTGAGTTCACTTGACAACTCAATCTTGCAACTAGACTTGTAACTCGATATGCCAACTTGACATGCAACCTTGACTTTTACAACTTTGAGTTAGACAACTCGATTTGATTCTTGAGTTAGACACTTGGACTTGACATGCAACCTTGACTTTTACACTTGAGTTCATAACTCGATTTTCACACTTGAGTTCATAACTCGACTTTCACACTTGAGTTCATAACTCGACTTTCACACTTTGGCAACTCGTCATTCTTTGGAAACTCGTTATTTTCTCATGGTGGATAAAGTCACACGTGCCAGTGCACTAAATCATCATAATTACATCATTTACATCATTGTCACATCAATCTAACTCATAGGATTTATACATTCATCATGTCTATTGCTAGATTTGCCTTGGCTTTTGCACTAAGCTCACAAGGTTGACCTTGACTGTTGCACATGGCTCACAAGGTTTTTGTCCTGACTTTTGTCCTGGCTCACAAGGCTTATACGTTTGCCTTGACTCTTGCCATGACTTCACAAGACTATCTTTGGCAGCATCTCTTTTGTCCTGACTTTTGTTCTGGCTCACAAGGCTTGTACGTTGGCCTTGATTCTTGTCATGACTCACAAGACTGTTTAATCTCCAAGTCTTCTTGGCTAGCCTCAGGGTGGTCACTTAAGACCTCTCGTTGGAGAATGCCTTCTGATGCTGCTATTTTCAACACTCCCTCTCAGCGAGGGAGGCATTCTCTGCAACTCCAAGCTTGCCTCTAAAGTGCGTAAACTTTGTCAATGGCAGTGGCTTGGTCAGGATATCTGCTGCGTGCTCATCTGTTGCAATTTACTTTAGCTTGATCACTTTTCTTTGTACCATATTTCTGATATAATTATACTTCAGATCTATATGCTTTGATTTGTCATGAAACATCGGATTTTCTATGAGCTTTATATAGCTTTGATTATCACAATGGATGTAAAAGACAACATCATGCATGTACTGACTTCACTAATGACAACAAAGGATTGTTATGACACTCTAGTAAATCTTTATGAAAAGACAACACCCAGCTAGAAGAGAATTCTGAAGAACAAGCTCAAGTATTTGAAAATGGAGAAGGGCGAGTCTGTCTCTTCATTCTGCTCAAAGATAGCGCAAATTCATGATCAACTGCTGCCACAGGAGTTTATGTGGAAGATGATGATCTCGTCCAAGACATCTTCGATGGCCTTCCGCCTTCTTCGGATACATTTCTTGCAAGTGTTAATGGCAAGGAGACTCAGCCAAACTTTGAGCGCTTATAGCATGATTGCCTTCAGGAGGAAGGTCGCATGACCATTAGGAGTGGTCCATCAAATGAAGAGAATGTTGCCTTGGCTGCAAAAACCAAGAGAGGAAAGAAATCTTCCTCTCAGAAGAACTTTCAGAAGGACAAATTCAAAGGAACCTTTAAAGGAAAGGGTTTTGATATGTCCAAAGTAAAGTGTTTTAACTGCAATAAGATGGGACACTTTGCTAAAGATTGCAGAAAGAAGAATCCAGAAAGAAGATAAGTGGATCTCCTAAGAATCAGGAGAACAGAAAGAAATACTACTTGGTGTCTGCTCTCTCTAGTCACTTGACTACTGACCGGAACTCTTGGTCGGTTGATAATGGGGCTTCAAAGCATCTGACAAGATACAAGAACATCCTCTCAGATTTCAGGAAAAAGACTTGTTTAGTTCAAGTACAGCTTGGAGATAACTCATGCCATGAGATTAAAGGAATCGGTTCCACCTCTTTTCAGCTAGAGTCTGGATCCATCATTCACGTTGATGAGATCTTGTACGTTCCTGGATTAAAGAAGAACCTGTTGTCAGTAGAAGCTCTTGAAGATAAAGGTTATAAGGTGGCATTCATGGATGGAAAAGTTGTCCTCTGGCCAAAGGATGGATTGTTAAGTTCAACAGAAGTCATTGGAATACAAGAAGTAGGTCTCTACAAAGTCATGAATCATTATGCTCGTGCGCTTGCTCATAACACAATCAACTTTCAACGAGCTGTGGCATAGAAGATTCTGTCACCTGCACTTCAAGGCACTTCCAGGGCTTCAATCAATGGTAAGCGGTATGCCTCTTATTCCCTTTGATAACAATGAAGTATGCAAAGGTTTTTTACTTGGGAAAAATACAAAGAAGTCCTTTCTTCATAGTAACACCAGATCTGAAGAAATTTTAGAACTTATTCATTATGATATCCGTGGACCAATGTCATCTCCTTCCTTGAATGGTTATCTGTATTATGTTATATTTATTGATGA
>CBVK0101604670.1:0-14531 GCA_900067695.1 Picea abies
AATTTAAATCTACCTACTTACATTTACTAGCATAAATGCCTCTTAGTCCTTTAGACGAGAGCGGGACGCTCAAGGTCTGATTACAATCTACGAGTACGCCTTTTCTTAATTATCTCATTTAAGTTTGGCGCATCCAACGTCAAAACATTCAAAGAATTCATCATGTGCCAAAATGCGTCGGCGCTTGCCCCACGCTCGCTTGATATTGGCGATGCTCCTGCATCATGGTAGCAAGGGATAGACCATATGATGGATAATTGCCAAGGAGTCCTCTATCACTGATAGCTGGTTTATTCCCATTTGCTTCAGAATCGTCATTCCTTGCAGTAATGCCAGAGATTCTGCCTGATTGTTAGTGGTCTCGCCTAGACCCCATGCAAAAGGTTGTTTCCTGATTTCCTATAGGGTCAAGAATGACCACCCCTCATCCCAATCCCCCTGCCCCCCACTGCGCCTGTCGCCCCTTACTGTGTGCTGCATCTCAGTTATTGAGTTGATCGTCCTTTATCTGTTCTTCTTATCCATGTATTGCACATCAAAAGTATTCTTAATCAACCTAGTATGTGCATGGCCAATTTTTTTCGTATTAAATACCTTTGATATCTTATATTAAGTTGAAATATGTCACATTGCGTACAGGCATTCAGTTACAAAATAAGGTGGGCTGCTAAACCAGATCTTGCCACTAGCACGACTCACGAGTAAGGAAAATTTAAAACCTCATCAACTAACTAACAGGTGGCATGAAAGTTCAAACACCAAAGCACCACATGGTGTGAGAAGCTAAAACATACATCTCCCAAAATATTAGGATGCCATCTTGGCAGATGCAAATAACAAAGTTCATAATCAAGATCATAAATATATTGGATCATATAGTTGCGGGATCTGAAGGATCATCCTCGTCATTCGTGGGTGGCCCTCCCCAACATTGTGTCAGAGGCTTGGGCATGCGAACAATGATTTCCTATCCATCATTGTCATTCTACTACTCTGACAGTTTCTCAGTTTCATAGATCATGGCTGCTAGTTTGGGAATGTTGTTGTTTGGTGACTTGGGAGGGGGGCTACATGCATGATTGTGTTGATGCTCATTCCACTCCCTCGCGACATAGCCTGCCCTACGGTGAGGTCAGCCTGCACATATCTGTGACAGTTGGGAATATGCTGGAAGAGTTGGCGATTTTGCTGGGGGCTCTTTGCTCATTGTGCAAGGCGCTTCCCGCAATATTCTCGAAGATGGTGGAGATGGGCAATGTCCAACTCGACCATTTGGACTTGCAATTTAAGAAGGATTGTTGGAAAAATCATCTGACAGAATTGTAAGGGTAAAAAATGGAAGAGTCAAAAATCTAATTTGCAAAGAACAGTATGGGGAAAAGGAGGACTTCCTTGTTGTTGCTGCACAAACAAGTCAGTCAAATATTTATGATGTCTTTGTTAGATTTTTACCTTGTTTAGCTCAGACAGTCTTCTCCATGGTACCAGGGTGCACTCGATCATCAGGTACAACAGATCTGTACAACAGCAGTAAGGGTGCACTTATTGCAGGTCCATACAGCAGCAGTTATGGCAGTAGTTTGTTTTAGTTCCTGAATGCAGTAGAATGTGAGGGAGGTGTGGTTATGTAGGAAAGTAAAGGGCACATGCTTATTGCAGGTCCATACAGCAGCAGTTATGGCAGTAGTTTGTTTTAGTTCCTGAATGCAGTAGAATGTGAGGGAGGTGTGGTTATGTAGGAAAGTAAAGGGCACATGCATGTGCCTATCTTAGTATATTTCCAGTTTTGCTACCTATTTAATAATTCCAGTTTTACTTAAGTTAAACTTTCAGTCGAGTTCAGTTTTAAAATGCATGCTTGATCTATTCTTTTAGACAGTGTGCAGATCTCTAGGTTGCCTAGGGCTCTTGCATGGATACGTTTCTAGTTTAGGTAGAGGGTGCAATTCTCAAGGAAAGGGATGCATGCTTGCATGCTCCAGTTTGACTTCCAGTTGAGGTGCACTTACATGTCACACTTATCCATGCAGGTAGGGTGCATTAGGTGATTAGACTAGGGTTAGGGTTTGACCGAGTAATCTTGAGTTCTTCATGCATGTGACCAGAATCCAGATAGATTGTATCTTCCCTCGTCTTCCTATGCTAATAAAGGAGATGCAGGGCGCACCACTATGTTCGTTAGTGAGTTTTTGGTTTTGAGCTATTGTAGTGCATGTTCTTTTTTTTGTATACAATAGAAGATAGATGTGTTTGAGAGTTCAGATCTATGTACTTGCTATTATTTTTCTGCAATATGTGTTTGTAGATTTTAGTATTTGGATACTGCTGTTTTGATAGGTTTCATGCTTTAAAGTTGCCTAGGTTTTCAGGAGTATTCTTTGAGTGCAAAATATGCTTACCCCATGGTATGAAAGACAACATGTTTGCTGAAACTTCTGATGAAACCGTGTATGGATAGGATTATAACCTGTGAGAGGGAGTTGTTGGATGGTTTCACTGGTGAGATGGTCAAGCTTCAGCAAGTGAAGCAGATTAAAACCTAAGAAGGGTGGAGGGGTGAGATGCCTAGGATCTTCTAGTAATTTTAATGTTGTGTTTGATCTTAGTTGCTGATTTGTTTTTCGTGTTTGTTTTAAGATTTGCAGTTATGACCAGTCACAATGTTCAAGATTGTCACCTGTTGGAGGGCGCTTCCAACTTTGTTCCATGGAAGTGCAGGTTGTAGAATCTCTTGGAAGAGGTTGAACTTTGGTACCTTGGAGGAGGAGGTCGTTTCCTACAAATCTAAAGGAGTTGGTCGAGCACAATAGGAAATTAGTCAAAGTGAAACAAATCATTTTGGATTCGTTGAAGGATAATCTAATCCCTCGCGTTGCAGAGAAGAAGACAACTAGGGAAATGCCTACTGTGCTAGTCACCTTGTACAAAAGTGAGAACATGTCCAAGAGAATGCTCTTGAAGAACAAAGTGTCTAGTATTCACATGAGCAAGACTGTTATAGACTTATAGTAACTAAGCTATTTGATGAAGATCACTGCATTGAGAGATCAACTAGCTACAGTGGGTGACAAGGTAGAAGAGAATGATCTATTTTGGTTCAGTGTGAATGGCTTTGGTCCATCTTGGCATCATTTTTATAGCGTATATGTTCTCGTGAGAAGCTACCCTCATTTGAGAACTTGTGGATGCATTTGTCAGGGAGGAGACAAGATTGGAGACAATTTTAGTGAACTATGAGGATGTACTAGACCTAGCCCTTATTGGGAAGGTGAGGAAAGGAAGAAAGAAAGCAGGATCCAGGAAGGGTCAGAAGTAGGAAAACTCTTCAATGCCCAAAACATTTGATAGAATTGAAACGAAGAAGATGGGCTGATGTAATGATGTGAAGTTTGCATCATTGCAAAAAAATAAGACCTATATATTGGTTGTATTGCTTGAAGGGTAGAATCCCACTGGCTAAAAATGGGTCTTCCTAATGAAGTGTAAGACAAATGATTCCATTGATATGTATATGGGAAGGTTGTTAGCAAAAGGGTATGCACAACATGATTGGGTGGATTTTGAAGAGTTTCTAGCCCCAACAACAAAAATCATAACAATCAGGTTGTTGTTGGCATTGTTGGTGCAATTTGGTTGGAGCATTCATCAAATGGATGGCAAGAGCATACTACTAAATGGTCATCTTTAGGAAGTAGTGTTGTTAAACTCGATCAACTAAATGGTTATCTAATTTGTTGAACTAACTTTGTCTTTGCAATACATTGGCGAGAGTCATTTGGTAGCCCATGTCCTCAATTGCAAAAGTTTGCAATTTGAATCTTCAGTCAAACTTGCAGTGCTTCTGTGTGTGAGCGCTATCGGTTTGTCTTTGAGTAGATTCACTCGAAGAAGAGAAACCGTTAAGAACAAAATTAGTTAAATGATCTCGTCTTTGTGTAGTATAACCTCTGGCTAAGGCACAACTAGTTGATGAACAAAGGACCCGATACATGTTCCATTGTGTTGAATGATATTGATCCAACTTTAGAATGGGTAGATGAGTTTCACCTAGTAGAGTTTGATCCTGATTATGATATTGGTGACTTGGGGTGGATTGGTTTGAATTCATATCCACTAGTAGGAGTAGGCGTAGCACCAAGCATGGCACATGCAAGCACTAGCTATGCAACTTGTGCTTCTACTAGTACTACTACTACGGTTGTAGATGTTCCTGAGGAGTCCAATGAGTTTGAAGACTTTGAGCCAGAGGATGATCTTGTAGCTCATGTTGTGGATCCCATTTCTAGCAATGGTGATGAGTTTGATGACTGATCATGTTGATCAGTGATTTGTAGTAGGCTAGTAGCTTGTAGCATGTGTTTTGGACTCTAGAGGCCATTTAGAGCCTCATTGATTATGTATTTTGTTTTTGATATGTATTGCACTTGGTGCCATTTTGATATATTCACCCTTACATGGTATATACATAAGAAGACTTTACATATTTTGTCTCTAAAGGTTTGGAATCTTTAAATTTCATTAAAATTTAAATATCTTATGTATGTTTTAGTAAATCGAGTCATTAAATTCAAACTGGTCTAAGACATGGTTGACTGAGTTGACCCTCGACCAATTTCGAGGCCAAGTCTCTTAAAACATTGTTAGGAAGAGGTCTACATGACTCAACCAAAATGGTTTTGAGGAAGCATGACATGGATATATGGTTTACAAGTCGCTAAAAGCATTTGTTGGCTTGAAGTAGGCACCGAGGGAATGGTACTTGAAAATGGGTGAGCATTTGACAAATAGTGGTTTTAGAGGAGTGCTTTGGATTCGAATCTGTACATCAAACATAGTTGTAAGGGCATCGCTATTATAATCATAGAGAACGATGTTGGTGCAATTGTTGAAGTGAATTAGTGCTTGGAGGCAACTTTTGAAATGATAGATTTGGGTCTTCTACATTATTGTCTTGGTTTGGAGGTATGGGATAAGGGAGGCATCATCTTTATTTCTCAAGCAAAGTATTGCTAAAATTGATTAAGAAATTCAAGATAAATGATTGCAAACCATCAACAACACAATTGGAGATTGGGTTGAAGCTATTTGGAAAGGAGGATCTAAGAAAGGTAGTTGCTACCGTCTACAATCCATTGGTAGGAAGTCTAATCTACTTGACTTACACCATATCAAATATTAGCTTCATAGTCAGCCTTATTTGAAGTTAAAAATTTCATTGAGAGATATGTTTTGAAAATGATGAAGAAGATATTGAAGTTTGTGCAAAGCACTGTGGATTTTGGTGTAGAGTTGGTTAAGAATGACAACTTTAGTTTGATAGGTTTCACAGATTCAAATTGGTTAAGATCATCAGATGAGAAAAAGTCTGCCTTAGGATATGTCTTTAAGTCGGGTGTAGGTGCAATATCATGGACCAACAAGAAGTATACGACAATTGCAGTCACCCACGTTTAAAGAATACAAACTTGTTGTGGGTGCTACATGTGAGGTCGTGTGGATGAGGAGAATCCTTAAGGATAGATGAGTTCAATAGAATGAAGCACCCCCTGTGTATTGTGACAATTAGGGTGTTTTGAAGTTGTTGAAAAATGTTGTTTGCCACATGAAGATGAAGCTTGTGGGGATTTATCACTTGTTCATTGATGAGAAGTTCCAAAGTAGATAAGATGGAATTGTTATATCGTCCTTATCAAGACTAGCTTGCTGATGTTCTTACCAAGCCATTAACTAAAGACACATTTGTAAAATTTTGGACAAGATTGGCGTAATGCTTAACACATTAGTCATTATTGGTGGTTGTTTTAGAATATACAGACCATTGTTAACATTGTAATAAAGTTACTAAATCATTATCTCGCATTGTGTATCATTCTCTTGTCATTATTTTTTTAATTATTTGTCACTTTCAAATCTATCTTATGCGTTCTTGAGGTCTTTCTTGATGAAGAGCATGTTGGGGCATGAACATCTAGCCCATTCCATGCCTTCCCTAACAACAGTAATATTATCTAGAATGAATTGTCCTTTGATAAACCCAATTTTCCCCGAACGAATAATCTTGGGTAGTATGCATTTCACTTTGAGTGCTAGAGCCTTGGCCAAGATCTTATAAGAAACTGCCATGTGGCACCTTCAAGTTGTCAGGGTACCAACGATTGATCGATGCTACTAAATTGATGTTAGAAATACAATGCAACAATTTCAACGATTCTCACGTTGTTGTGACAACACTAATGATGGTCCAACATCAAAATTTGCACCCAAATCTAGTAGTGTTGTAATCAACTTAGGGTCACTAGCTTTGTTAAGAGTGTTGCCCAACGATTGCTTTCTAATGACTTTTTCGTAGTCCTGTAGCAAGCTGGGTTTGACAAATTCTTAGGCTACATTGTAGAAAGGAAGCTGTGAAAGTTTGAAGGATTTGTCATTACACATCTCCAATATCTTACATAAATGGCTTATCATAGAGCCTTGTGAGAAGTGTGTCATGTCTGTCACGTGTGTAACACTAATATAATCAAATGAAGAAAGAGTTGATGGTCGATGTCTAATGGTTAAAAAAGCATCGAAAATAATGTTAAAGGCACAAATGAGCATAAATCCATATTAACCTCGAAACTTTTAAGCAACAATGGCTTGTACCTTGGTTTTTTTTGATCCTTCATGGTGCTTAATATATTTAGGGTTAGCATGGATCTTAGGTAGTTTAATCCCTTAGATTAGAAAACCATATTGTAGTGTGCCACAAGTTCTCTCTATATTGACCTATTAGGTAATCCTTCCCTTCGAAATTTTGAGTGCATGAAGTCTTCCATGGCCTCATTTGATGTTAGGCTATGAAGAGTATTTTGTAGGTTTGTCTCTAATCTTGAGTTAGTGAAGCTTTGCTTGAAGTTATGCACCCTTGGTGCTTGTATTCTCAATAACTTTCAGATGGTGTGCTTGTTTCATTGCACAAGCTTGTAAAACCTCATTGACGAGGTTGAATTGGAATTGTAGGTTTTCTTGTTCTTGTTCCTTCTTAGTGCCTTTGTTGCACTTTTATTTGGATGGAGGGAACTTGGCGTCCAAACCCTTGAGGAAGGAAGTGGTTCTAACAATTGCTTCTTCTCATGTATCAATCCATATGTCCTTGCAGGGCAAAGGTTGAAATTCCAAATCTCTTTAATACTGATCCGACAACCCTAATTTTAAATGTGGGAATCTTGCACATTTTCTCAAGCCAACCATCTTTCTCTTTATCACAAAGCATGACAAGTAATATGCCTTCTTTGTACTCGACATCGTCTACTGCGTCGAAGTCCCCACAATTAAGCCAATGGGCTTCACAAAATTCCTTATTTAACCATCACTAGAACTTGCCACTCACTAACATCGTTCAAGGTGTAGATATTAGCCAGCCTGAATAGATGTTTGTTTAGATTGATCATCATTGGAACAAGCTATTGGGAAAGGTCAACACCCCATTCTGTAACATACACAACAGTTTGGGAGGATAACAAAATTATTACCCTCTTTTTACCTTCTTCATGGTTTGACAAAATAAATGATCAAATTCAGCGAAATATAATTCAAAGCATTCTTCATAATGAAGCTAGATATTTTAACTTATATCAAGAAAAATATCTAACTCTTGAAATGAATATCTTATTCTTCTCACCATAGTTTTGTGCAATGGTCCATGAGCCAATATTTTCATTGATTAGGGGAGGCATGGGGTTCCTATTCCTGTCTTCTTTATCCATGTTTGCTAGGGTGTCAAACGTGTTAGATTTTGATGACCCCTTAAGAGATTGGGTTAAATAACCATGCATGGTGTAAATCTTTGGCTTTTTTAGGGCCTCCTCAAGATCTTTGAAGGTGTCTAGATTTGGGAGCAAGGGAGTAGAGCAAACCCTTATGTTCATAATTGAGGAGCAACTCCTTGAGAGGAGCAAGTTGGTTCTTTTTATTTGCTAAGAGGCTTTTGGATGTATGGCTTATGTCTTATCAATTTCTTGAGTGCCCATGGTGGGTTAACTTCAACCTCATAACCCTACAAATTCCTTCTTAGATATTGTGTCCAACCCACCTTCGATTTCAAGGGCATCTTGGGTGGATGGTGGAGCTTGAGGACCTTTAGTTTGCTAGGTGATGGTTTTAGGCTTATGAGGACATTCCCTAATCTTGTGGTCAAGGATTTGACATCTAAAACAATTGTTAGGCATGTTGATATGTCGGATTGGTTGGTAGGGCATTTTGTTCCTGAATTGGATGAGGACTTAAACTCTAAGATCCTTGGACAAATTTAACTTAAAGAGAAACATGTTTGTCTCATCAAGGGTTTTAAATTCTCTCAGGCTCATGACAAATAAGATCCCTATTGGGCTTGGGGATCTTGTATAGGAATGGACAGAATTTAATAGGTAAGCCTTGGAATTCAACCCAGACTAGATAGTGTAGCTCAATTCTTAATCTTTGATCCTATGAGAGAGCACAACATGAGTGTTTTTGTTGATCCAATGTTTGTGAGAAACAAATGTATAACTTTGTTAAGAAAGTAAAACAAAAAAAAGCCTTTTGTCAAGCTTCGATTGTCCTAGCAATGCAAACCACGAGGGACTCTTCCAACAACAAAGTAGTTGAGGAGTAAATGTGTGCTTTTTGTATCTTGAACAAATCTCATCATACTCATTAATAGCAACATCAATGGGGATTTCCTTAAGGTCATTAGATACATCTCCTTTTGGTAAATTTTAAGATAGATTTGTGAAGGTGCTTGGGTGGTACCATCGTGTAGATTGCTACTAGACACAAGAACTCCAGGACTTGAAACGACGATGAGAATCTTTTGGCCCTTTTGAGCCATAAATGGCTCCATAGAACCCTACGGGCAAGAAGGCATGACCTATAAGGTTTTGCTAATCTAAGGGCCCGCTAAGGCTAACTAGTTGAAAGGACACAATAAATTATAGACATAAGTTAGAGCTAATGACCTAAGGCCCATGCAACCACAATATTCAAGCTCTACTACTTCCTTGTAGATAATGCTTTTGAGGGTATTTATGTTGATATTGCTATTTTACATGCTTGGAGCGTGTACAATTGATTGTAATTTAAAAGCATAAAGTTAATTTATGCATTAAAACAAGGTTGCACAAAATTGAAAGTGTCTTTTTTGAAAACGAAGCATATATTGCATTATAAATCAACATACATACACATCAAGATTGTGACATTTAGGAGTAAAAATGAAGTTACACAAGATCCCCCTTCCTATATAATCAAGGATATCTAGCATATCCTTTTTAGCTCCAACATGAAGAGTATCTATGTCTTTCCTTAAAATGTCATTCCTGGTTGAAATGTGGATAGAGCGATATGATGTAAGTGAAATACTTCCCATGTTTAACATGATATTCTTTTAATGAAAAGTTGCTCAAGAATGGTGTTTCTATTAGAAAGAGATGCCTACTAGGATGTTAGAATAAATTTTCTGATAACAGTAATCCTTGTTAGCAATGCATTGATTTTATTCCTTACTTCCTTAGCTACCATTAAAGCATTCTTATTGGTCCTATGAGATTGTGGACGCTGCATGGCGTAATAACAAAAGACTGACAATAAATGAGCAAGCTCTATGTTGTTGGTGTTTATACTTGTAATGGTAAGGGAAATGGTTTATTAGACTTTGGTATTAATTTTCAATACATGGTAAGCAGATTTGCACTCCTAAAACAATAACCCCAAGTCAGTAAACTAAAACTGAGTTTACTTATATTAAAACAATGGACAAATGAATGCTAGATCTATGAAGACGTCAATCTGAAAATCAGAACAAGAAGTTATGATAATAGCAACCTATATCATAGGGTTCGCGGGACTTGAACCATGAGGTTCAGAATTCGGCGAACCTCAACAAATTTGTACAAGTTTGTTTAGGTTCGGTTTATCTCCACGTTTTGTTTCTTTATTACAGGCTTTATCTCTGTGTCCAGGTTCAGTTTACCTTCACATCTCCTGCCAGGTTTCCTCGTGTGAATTAAGTTCGTGATCTATGATCCAAATAATTGCATTGAGCACCCCATGAAGCAAAGGCAGGATTATTCAATAAAACAAGGCCAAGCAACACATAAAAGTTGTGGGGTGAGCAGGTTACGGTTCTAAAATCGTAGGCAGGTTACGGATTTGGGTTACGTGTTTAAAATCGCAGGCAAGTTACAGATTCCGATTCTAACTTCTAAATAACAAAGTCAACAACATATTTAAAAAAATAAAGTTACCATATATAAATAATAAACTAACATATTATAAACTTCATCTCATATATTATATATTATAAATTAATATAACTTATATTTATAAAAAAATTATAAATTTATTAATATAATATATAATATTAATTATAAATACATATAAATTATAAATTAATATAAACTATATATATAATTATAAATATTTTTTATATATTTTGTAAATTTGAAATATGTATATGGACTAACAGACCTTATCCGAACCTCATCACTAAATTCGAATTCGAATTGAACTTCATCATTGCTGAACCCAAACTCGAACCTGAACCATGTGACATATGTAGCAACCAACCACATCTCTCTATAACTTTGAAAGAACTACATTGCAAATATCTTAGAACTCTAATTGTCTAACAAACTCATTGGTGCACCTTGCATTTCTTTTATAGAAGAAAATAGGCTAGGGTTTACAATGATTATGGACCATGTCTATGGTTCATTTGGGTTAGAGAAGAAACCCTAACCCTAATCCTTGCCTAGAATTGTGCACCCAAGCATGCATGGGTATCATACCTAGAAAACAACACCTGGAATAAATCGAAACACTTACTCATGCCATGTGCTTTATCCAAGTTTACAACAACTCCCGAAGATAAAAATAACGCCTTAACAATCCATTTAAGTATGAAAAGGCATCGCCTTCTGAAATTGAAAAGCACCTTCTAAATCTGTTATGCTAAAGATAGTGCATGCATGTTACAAGCATGCATGCACCTTTACCATCAATGCCTATACTTTTGTTGCTCCTCTTAGAGGCCTCTTCTATTTCGGTGTCCTCACTCCATGCTACATAGAAAACATCACTGTATGGATCTATTGAGCATGTCGATATGTTAAAGGAGAGTCACTTATAGAGCAAGCAATAAATGAACTAACATTTGGCTATGAATATAATGGAGTTATGTCCATATTCTTCTTTTACTACCTCGGTGCCTCTCATGATTATCTCCCTTTCCTGATCTATGATTTCCACTCCTAATTATTTCCTCAAGAATGCTCCTTACTTTATGACATTGCTTGATTGGGACCTCCATATATACTAATATCGTCTTCTATTTTTTCTTTGCTTAAAGAGGGAACTAGAGTACCCCTTATCAATCTTCCTTTCCCACTTCATTATTTCTATTTCTTTATTTGAAGTTGTTTTCTCTCTAAGTGCATGCCTAAGTTGGGTAAATGGTCTAGAAACTTGTTTTAGGATGTGGAATATGCTTGAAGCTAACTTGACAAACCCAATTAACTACTAGTTTTTTCTAACATATCCATCATCATCTAATCTATAACTTTCTAAGTTCCCTTTTTCATGCTAATAATTAGTATTGATCCCCCTTTCACTAATATTTCTTTCCATACTCAAGAGGTAGAGCTAATTTTGATTCCATATTTAGAGTTGAGAATACAACTCTATTGTTGGAACTTTTCTCAAAGAAATATTGTAATATTGGCAAATATTATCTCTTGATATTTGATAGCTCCTAGGTTTATTTAAATTTTTGCATCAAGCTAAAGAGTGCAATTACTCTTGAGTTGGTTGGGACCCCAAGAATCTCAAACGGTTTTCTCTTTATGTGGAAATTTCTTTGTTATGTTAACAACAATAATAATTCCTTCTTAGCTTTTACAGGGGTTTTAAGATTCAAAGGCATTCACACAAACAACCAAAGGGTTCGTCCAAACATGCATACCCATAAATAAATAGAATTAAGTTTTGGAGTACATATTCCTATTTAATTCATTATTCTAGATTTGTCTAGTATTATATCCGGGATATAATGAGTTTAGGGACTTTTTGGTTTGCCACACTTGCTTTATCCTTTCGATGGTACTTTAGTTTTAACTACTTTTGTGTAGCAAATGACATGTGCAAGTGAGAGGAGAAGTTGGAGGCCAATCTTCTAACTATGCACCTACACTAGACTTGTAGGCAGAATAAAAGAGAAAATAGAAAATGTGGTTAACATTCTTAGGATGTTTGTAGGATATCTAAATGTGTATTAATATTTTTCATAATTCGTTTGGATTTTATGTTGTGTGAAATGATGTTCATTCTTCCTCTTGTACTACGTTGTAATAATTTTTCTTACATAGTTTCTATTGCTGAAAATGGGTAAACGTTTTACATGAAATGTTAGACACTCAAAAATATTTCACACATCGTACAGTCCAAAAGCATTATGAACAATTTTTCAAGTTGTGAAAGCCTGGATAAATTAATTACGATCCTTTATGGAGAGGAAATTGCCCATGATGCTCAACAATTTGAGTGCTTAAGGGTTAAATTAAGGAAACATGCAGTGGTATTAATGTTTTTGAAACGATGTAGAAATCATTTCTTATTTCTGGTTTCAACAAGGATCAAGCATCAACTCCAAGGACAAAGATATCAACACATTTATGACAAAAACAATGTGCTCTCCTTTGTGCAAAAATTGAAAGATTAACTTGATTTTTGTCTATTCATTCCTATCTTTGCATTGTGTCATAATGAATTTTTCTTACATCATTTCTATCCTTGAAAATGGTAAATATTTTCCCTGAAATGTTGGACATTTAAAATATTTCACTGTGTAAAATCCATAAGCATTATGAACAATTTTTCAAGTTGTGAAAGCTTGAATGAATTAGTGTATTAATATTATTTATGTCTAGCCTCTCATGTAACTAAAGAATAATTACCAACAAATTAACTTGGGTCTAAGGACAAAATATTCTTAATTGATCACTAATGTAGACTGACTAACATAGGTATTGATATGATTAGTGTTGATGTTAGTATAATATAATATCAACATAAAGTGTCTCCAATATCTTCATGTACTTATCATTTCCTCCCTTCTTAATTGGGTATTGTCCCAATTTTTAGATGATCTTCCTAAACTAAGGTGTTATGACTAAAGGAGGTATTGTGTTACCCTTGAAGTTCTATTTTAAGTGGCAATGTATGCTTCTTTGATTTGATGTCGTGGATAGATTATGTATTGGACAATGTGTTGTCGATGGGTGCTCCATTGTCCTATGTTGTTTGGAGAAATATGTCATCCATATAGGCCTAGAGAGGTTGATGTTACAAACCTTTAGAGGAAGTAGTTTGTTCTCTAATGTTGGAGTCAATTAGCTAGATAATTTGCTGAGTTGTGTTGTCCAACATGGTTTCTAAATTACTCGAAGGAAGGTTGAATTTGTACATTTTGTTCCCCTTGTGCAACAAGCTAATGTTATTGTATCCATCATAAATGTCATGGTGGTCATGGTCTTATGGTTTTCCAAGTAGAAGATCTTAAGGATCCTTGCAACTGCATCACACTCTACAGTGGCTACAAAGTGATTGTTTTAGAAGTTATGATGTAGATTTGGTTCACTTGTGCAACTTGTTCAATAATATTGCTGCTTTCTAAATTGTATAGGTGTGGATGAGGGCATGTAGGAAGCTAGAAGATCTTGGTGATATTATTGGAGGACACATTTTTTATATTGGCATTGTAAAAAATGCTTTTATGCAAGCAACATATTTTTTTGACAATAATGTGGGAATAGAGGCTCCTTATAGTAGGGTATTGCCTTGTATTAGTGTGGGCCATTTGTAGATATGGAACAATTGGATTGCACACTATTACTGATTGATCATTTTGTTAAAGTTGTGACTTGGCTATTATTATTTTAGGTTTTTATTCTTTGTTTGAGGTATTTGTCATTCGAGTAATGTGTATTCATTTTACAATCACCAAATATGTGACTTGTGAATATTAAAAAATAGTATTTGTGACATTACTCATAATGCTACTGTTGTCGCCTTATACATACCTGTGGTAACGTGGAATAAACCTTCAATCCACTTGGTGTCCTTGGGGGCAAGTTTCGAGTCAAGGTGCTGTCACCTAATCCTCAACTCCTCCATCTAGGCCAACTCATAGCGAAGCCAAGGAGGGTAGTCCTTATGAAAAATAATCTAAGGCTTTTACTCTACTGAAACTGAAAAGCAAAAACTATTCTAGGAGTTTATTTGGAAACACAAGATAAATATAGCAACATAAATTTACTCAAATGATACAACCTGTGAAAAGATAATAAACATTAATCATTCACCACATAACTTTAAATCAATGTAAAGATAAGCCGACAAAATAATAGAAGGTAGACCAGTGCCAGATAAATGTAAATGTGATGTGATGAATGTTCCGCGTTAATTTTTTCTTGAGGATTTTATTTAAGGGATTTGGGATATTAAAAAGTCTTTGAATC
>CBVK0101604698.1:0-21046 GCA_900067695.1 Picea abies
AATAGCATAAGCAGGATCACTGAGAGAAACACAATCACAAGGTACACAACATTTATCCTGGGAAACCCTCATGGGGGAGAAAACACATCAAAAACTTCCTTAATATAGATTGCCAATACAATGCCAAGATAAAAGGCAACACCACCAAGAATAACCAAGACTGAGCATGTGCCTCTCTCTCCTTCTTCTGGTAACTGCAACTATCTCCAAAACTTGTGCACTAGATGAGTGGCTAAGTGAGTGTGAGAATGAGGCGCTAGAATCTCTTATTTATACTGTATGAGGAGTGCTACGGTTGTGTCTTTTCATCAAGAAGGGCCGAATTCTTCATCTAGCGGCTAAAACCACTTTAATTAGCCCTAGGGGTTGACTTCTCAATTAGAATCATTTGATTAGGGTTTGAAAATCCACAAAAGGGGATTTGGTCATACATAAGTCCCGACATGATCAATCCACAAAAGGGGATTGATCTACATGATACTAAATTATAATTAGAATATTCTTCGCAGTTACAATATTTCAACACTACCCCTTAATAAGAAGGGCATTCTACAATACAACATCATCATGAGAGAGAGAGGGCAACAACATCATCAACATCTGGAACACTGATTGACACATCTATAAATCATTGGAAGTTTTTCTCATCATCAATAACATCATCGTTCATAGCATGGAGATGGAATAGTATCATCATCGTCATTCACAACATGGAGATGGAATAAAATCATCATCATCATTCACAACATGGAGATGGAATGGCATCATCATCATCATTCTCTACATCAACATCAATTGGTATAACACCAATACAACATCATCAATCAGTACAAGACTAATACATCATCATCTTTAGCATGAAACTGAAGTAGCATCATCATCATCATCATCTTCAACATGAAGTTGAAGTAGCATCATCATCATCATCATCATCATCATCTTTAGCATGAAGCTGAAGCATCAACATCAATAGCACGAAGCTAGAATAATAATATCACCAACATGAGGCTGGTACACCAACATCAATAGCATGAGGCTAGTACAACAACATCAATAACACGAGGCTGGAGCAATAACATCATCAACACGAGGCTAGAGCAATAACATCATCAACATGAAGTTGAGATAACAACATCATCAACACGAGGTTGAGATAATAACATCATCAACACAAGGTTGAGATAACAACATCATCAACATATGGAAACATAATGAGGTAGGTGCAACAACAACATTTTGTGGTACTTTAACAAACCCTAAGGATCTACCTAAGAATCATAAGATTCCCTAGGATATAAAATCCTAATGAAGCTACCATGTGATACTCTGACAGACGGTCCTTATTGGACGTTCGAGATCTACTCAGGAATCATAGGATTCCCTAGGATTATAAAAATCCTAATAGAGCTACCACTACTGACCACAACTGTCATATACATGCATAGGTACTCTGACAAACTCTCCTTACCGGACCTTCGAGATCTGTCCAGGAATGAACAGTCCCCTAGGATATAAAATTCTAACTGAGCTACCCGTTGTTGGTCAGGATACCATAGTATCATCAACATCACTCCCCCTTTAGAGGGGGGTCCTTTCAGACTATACCAAGCTTGTCTCGAAAGTATTCAAACTTTACATGAGATAAAGGCTTAGTCAACACATGTGCAACCTACTCATCTGTGCCAACATATTGGAGCTTTATAGCTCCCCTCTGCACCATATCACGAATGTAGTGATACTGGATTTCTATGTGCTTTGACTTGTCATAGAACGTAGGGTTCTTTGTCATGTTTATGCAAATCTGGTTATCACATAGAATCACGGTGGCTTCCATCTCCAGATCGAATAGACCTGTCAACAACTTTTGAAGCCATATGGATTTAGAATTGGCGAAACATGCTACAGTGTATTCCGCTTTTGTCGTGTTGAGAGAAATAGTGGACTGCTTCCTGCTCTGCCATGAAGTCATGGCTAAACCCAGATTGAAATAACATCATGAAGTGCTCTTTCTATCAGAAATACTTCCAGCCCAATCTGAATCAATATAACTGACCAATATGAAGTCATGATCTCCAGAATAACAAAGACCAAAGTCCAACGTACCCATAAGGTATCTCATCACATGTTTTGCAGCAACAAGGTGAACACGTTTGGGCTCTACCAGACAAGGACTCAAGGTGTTCACAACAAAACATATATCTGGTATTCGTCAGATACATCAACGATCCAATGATCTGTTCTATAGAGTAGCATTAATCAATTCTGACAAAGTATCCACCAGGAGCTTCAACTTTGTTTCCATGGGTGTGTTCATGGCTTTGCATTCCAACATATCAAACCT
This sequence comes from Picea abies, assembly GCA_900067695.1. Lineage (NCBI taxonomy): Eukaryota > Viridiplantae > Streptophyta > Pinopsida > Pinales > Pinaceae > Picea > Picea abies. The sequence continues at coordinate 2,342 of CBVK0101604698.1, forward strand.
CTTCAGTATTTCAAGTGCATACTTCCCTTGGTTAAGGAATATCTTCTCTGGGCTCTGCCAAACTTCAAGACCTATGAAATAATGCATCAGGCCTAGGTCTTTCATCTCAAATTATGCAGCAAGATTCTTCGTACAATAAATGATGAGCTTTTCTTCTCCTATTAAAAATAAGTTATCCACATACAACAACAATATAATTGGCTCATCATTCATAACCTTGAAGTAAAGGTTAGAATTAACTTTACTCTTGGTAAATCCCAAGCTCATCAGGAGACTATCAATTCTGCCATACCAAGCTCTAGGAGCTTGCTTTAACCCATACATAGATTTCTTCAACCTGTAGATATGAGTCTTTCTATCTTCAACTTCAAATCATATTTTTAGATCACTTTGTACCAACCTGGTACACTTTCTTAGTTGCAACTTAATCCGTACAATCATGTGCTAGTTATATGTGCTTTCTGCAAAGCATTATTTGTCTTACTATCTAAGAGTATGTCTTCTACGTTCTCTATAACTGTTCCTTATGGAACTGAGACTCTTGTACCTGCAACTTCTATTTCTGAAGCTGAGCATGACTGCTTCATTTCCACTGTAACTGTTGCATTCTGAGAGTAGCTCCTCTATTCTATCACGGGAAAAACTTCATTGGAAACTGAGAGTGGCTCATTAACTGATATTAAAGATATCTCTCCTTCTTTCATGGAGGTAACTCTATTTTCTATTGTAGTCATGTCTTCATGACCCAATTAATCGACTACACCAACTGGCATTGGAGATAACTCAATCTCAAATATAACGATTGCTCCCTCTGAATCTCATACTATATCAGAATCATGGTTGTTCTTGTTGTCTTCGTGAATACTGGAACTATTTCTTCAATTACTGGGGTAAGTGTCTCGTCGTAGTCTTCTCCCTTTTGTTGGGAGAATCCTATGGACACAAATCAAGCTTGTACATCTTTATTTTGTTATTTCCAACAGGCTTGATTTGTTAGATCAATCTTGGAGTCATCACTGACTTCCTTTTTCGTCTAAGGAAAAATCCATATCCCAATATTTTGACTGGCTTCCTTCTCTATCTCTAAAGTAAGGAAATCTTCCAAGGAGATTTCATGCTTCCTAAAGGTCTTTGAAGCTACGATCTAGTATTCTCAACTCATGGCATTTGTCTGTCCATTCTGAAAGACGCCTCCTTTTCCCATCTGATCCTTTCCGAGATCAAGCTTACTCTGTTCTTGATTTCTTCCGAGTCTACAAGGACTTCATGGTCTCCACAAGATATACTTGGTGTTGAATACCAAGTCTTAATATGAAAAGTTGAGTTAGACTTTCAAACTAATTCTGCTTCCTGTCAAGGTGGCTTCATTATCAAGTCTATTGTGAGTTCTATTCTAATGTTTGGTCATCTTTGGAGCCTTCTACTCCTTACAATCAATCTCCATATGAGATACTCTATATCTCAACAAATAGCTTCTTCTTCATCCTCTTTGGTACATGAATGTATATGGTCATGTACATAGTCTGCTTCATGTCTCGTCTAATATGTTGCCTCCTGCAACCGTCACTATAGCTTCCTTAGGGCACCTGTGACCTGCCTGGAACAAGAACAACAACATCCAAGAATAATACTCTTTATAATAATAACAAAGCAATAGCGAGAACAATCATCACAGTGGCTCCTTTAGAGTAATCACTTGTGACCTTCCTGCAAAAAGGTAAGAAATACAATACTGAGAGCAACACTATTCTAGTGTTGTGATCAATCATTCCTCCATGGTATCCTGGAACCAAATCAAGAAGTTTTCTCCTAGAGGAGATGTTAGTTGTATTTGGTAAATGATTACAATAAACACTTATCTCAATATGCTCACATGCTACCAAGTATAATACTTTTCAAAGACTATTATCTCAACTATAGTGTTTACTTGTAATGAGGTAGTTATCAAACTTGTCATGTGCAACTTTGAATCTTGGTCAATCAAACCTGGAACTTGGAGTCTTGTCCTCAAAAATGAGTGTGTTGCTTTTCTTCCAAGTCTCCTTCACTCAAGATGACAAGTGCTTTCTTCAACCTGTCCTCTGTACTCAGACAATATGCTATCTTGATAGAAATCTAAGTTAGAGAATAGACTCTAATCTCAATCTAATACCTTGACTTTGAACAAGGGTTAGTATGATGGCTAGAACTTCAACATACAACTTGGATGTTCAAAAAAATGTCATAACAAATAGATGCATATCAATATAATCAAACCCGGGGTGCACTATTCCTCTTAATGTGTTGGATCTGAGATCCCTCTGGAACTATGATTTGATATTTAAACAAGAGATCCTTTCTTCTTTAAAACTTCAAATATGTTGCAACTGATACTACGACTGATACTGATACTGCAACTGGTACTTCCACTGCAACTGCAACTTAGGGTTTTATGAGAAAACCTTAAATTTTCAAACTTCAAATTTTGGAATTCTGATCCAGGGAGAGCTGGGCTGAGGCGAGTATTTTGGAGCTGTCAGATTTAAAAAAATTCAATTTTTACCCCTTGAAATTTGACCTGCACAAATCTAGACTTGTACTTTTGGTACTGGTTCTGGTTTCCTGGTACCAATAAAAACTAGAGTTTCACTTTCCAGAGGCTTTGGCCACTGAAAAGGTGCGCTCAAGCTGTCAATGAGTTCGCTAGGCTAGGGTGCACTTCCCTAGATGGTTTTTAGTCAGAAATTCCCTTCCAATAAAAATTCCTAATTTTCTTGTACGATAATCGTGACATTTTTGGTTACCTAGTGAAAGGTGCTCTACTCAGTTTAGCTTTGATACCATGTTAAATTTAGAGCAACTATTAAGTTCTTTTCAATTTACTAGACAATAATAGCATAACCAGGATCACTGAGAGACACACAATCACAAGGTACACATCATTTTATCCTGGGAAACCCTCATGGGGGAGAAAACCCAACAAAAACTTCCTTAATGTAGATTGCCAATACAATGCCAAGATAAAAGACAACACCACCAAGAATAACCAAGACTGAGCATACGTCTTTCTCTCTCCTTCTTCTGGCAACTGCAGCTATCTCCAAAACTTGCGCACTAGATGAGTGGCTAAGTGAGTGTGAGAATAAGGTGCTAGACTCTCTTATTTATACTATCTGAGGAGTGCTAGGGTTGTGTCTTTTCATCAAGCAGGGACGACTTCTTCATCTAGTGGCTAAAACCACTTTAATTAGCTCTAGGGGTCAACTTCTTAATTAGTATCATTTGATTAGGGTTTGACCAATCCACAAAAGGGGATTTGGTCATACATAAGTCTCGACATGATCAATCCACAAAAGGGGATTGATCTACATGATAATAACTCAATTATAATTAGAATATTCTTCGCAGTTACAATATTTCAACAATGCAACCATTAGACTTGTGTGTTTAGGAGTATTTTGTTGTTGTTATTAGAACCATTAGAGATATTTGTATTGTTGTGATTTGGGGGTTTCCAACCATAATAAGATGTCATGGTTATCTGCTCTATTTTCTGTGTAATGCATGCATGTAATATGTTTGAAAATGTTCCTATATAAGCAAACTCTAAGCAACAACATTAATGCAAAGTGTTGATAAATTTACACAAAGAAATAACAATTTATGTATAGTAAACATAATATTCCAGCCTAGCCTAGTTGGGGACATTACAGTGGTATCAAAGCTTGTGATGTTGCTAGCTTGTGATTTCTTGAGGCATTGATGCCATAAAAAACTAAAGGAAAAGGGAAAAACCCACCCCAGAATTAGAGTCGTCAGAAGAGGTGGAAGTATAAGGAGTTATGGGGGATCATCTTGAAGACAGGACCCTACAATTGTTGGAATCCATAGCCAATGGGCAACAACAATTAACACAATTAATTACCCAATTTCTTACCAGTTACCAAGCAAATCAAAACCATAATGGGAACCATGCAAAGGCTAGCCATAGAGGTGGTAGGGCTCCCGAAGGGAGTAATACCTATATTCGAACGCAAAGTGTCTTCTAGGTAGGTAGCAAAAAGGTACCCAAGCCATTATTGCCACCATTTATTAAGCAACCCACAGAGACACAAGAAAAACAAGGACTGCCTGAGAGGGAGTATCAGTTGCTAGAAGCAAGAGCCCAAGCAACCTTATATTGCAATGACTATTGCAACCTCGGGATGAGGAACATGACTAGGATGAGCTAGAATCAATAGAATTTCGACCTTCTACGCAAATTGGGAAAGATGACCATCTCATACTTTGACAGATCTGATAGGTGCACATCACGAGCATGTGTACATAAGTTGGACACTTATCTCTAGATTAACCCAATGAAAGAGGCAAAGGCAATCAAGTTTGCCACTCCACACTTGAATGGAGAGGCTCATGAGTGGTGGTACCATGGGCTATTAACATTGGCACATTCCAACATCACATCATATGAGGATTTCACCCATAGGTTGATGGACATGTTTGATAGAAAGGACCCTCAGATCCACTTCAGGGAGTTGCCACAATTGAGGCAGAAATGTACACCACATGCCTATGTCATAGAGTTCCAGCCGATGGCAGTCACGGTGACTGATGTTTCTGAGCAGAGACTGGTGATGTTATTGATGGAGGGCTTGGTTGAACCCTTAAGAGGTTGGGTGAAGGATTTCAGGCCAAACACACTACAGGAAGTTATCACGAAGACCCAAAATATGGCAGACATATTCACTAAGAAGACATTGGTAAAAGCATTTATCCCACAGAAGAGTCGGGTGTCAAAACCTCCCTAGAAGACATGGACAGGGAAGGATAGGTTGGATGAGGAAACTCAAAGAGAAGTAAGGGGGAAGAAGTTTTTCTACAGTTCTAATGAGCCATGGGAACTCGGTCATCAATGTGTAGGAAAAGTTAAAGGCCATTATATTAAGGTAGTTTCCGATGAAGAGGATGATGGTGATGATGAGAGCATTGGACGAGATAGTAGCAAGCCATGACACCTAGATGCTATAGAGCAGGCGCCATTGCAGAATAGCACCAAGGGAGTGACCATTGCCACACTTTCAAGAGTCTTTAAATATTACACCTTCAAGGTCAAAGGCATTTTGCAGGGGCAGAGGGTTACAACATTCATTGATCGTGGGGCCACCCACAACTTCAATGATGTTGCACTTGTCACCAAGAGAGAAATCCTTCCAGAGAACTTCGAGGGATTCAATATGGTAGTAGCAGATGGGTACAACATAGTGTGTACTCAGAGGATCAGGGTATTGGAAGTAACATTGGGAAACTATACGTTGATCGATGATTTTTATGTCGTAGATTTAGCAGATACTCATGCGGTGCTGAGAGTCTAGTGGTTGTACTCATTGGGAGATATCCTCATGAATTATCAGGACATGAGGATGGAGTTCTAGAACAAGAATGGACAATGAATCATCCTAATAGGTATGTCGACGGGTGTCCCCGGGATCATGTCTAACCAATGCATGGAGGCCCTTTTAGACACGGGGATGTGGCTTGCGCAACAAAGTGCTTGATCACCATGGAGAATCCATCATAGGATTGCCAACATTACTATGCGGATATCCAAGCATTGCTTGGAAAGCATGAAAGAGTGTTTGAACCATTGCCAGTAGGGAGACCACCCAATAGAGGATTTGAGCATGTCATTGAGCTAGAAGAGGGGTCGACGCCTGTAATCACCACACCCTATAGGCATCCAAAGAGGTTCAAGGACTAAATAGAGAAGGCCATAAAGGAATTGTTGGAGATGGGACACATCATGCCTAGTTCTAGTCCTTTCCCTTCTTCTATGGTAATGGTGAAGAAGAAGGATGACACGATGAGGATGTGCATCAACTATAGGGCGTTGAACAAGAATACCATCAAGAACCGATACTCGATACCCAAGATTGACGAGTTGATAGATGAGTTGCATGGGACAATTTATTTCTCGAAGGTTGATCTTTGATCGAGGTACCATCAGATTTGGGTCAAGGAGGAGGACATCCACAAAACAACCTTCAAATGTCACTATGGGCACTACGAGTTTCTAGTCATTCCCTTCGGGATGACTAACGCATCCGCTACCTTCGAGTCATGTATGAACCACATCTTCCACAAGTAGTTGAGGAAATTCTTACTAGTGTTCTTTAACTATCTTCTGATCTACAACAGGACTTGGGAGGAACATTTGATGCATGTAGACGAGATTCTCACCATTATGGAGGAGTAGTTGCATTTTTTCAAGGAGGCGGAGTGCAAGTTTGGGTTGAAGAAAATATTCTATTCGGGGCACATGATTGGTGTTGAAGGAGTATCAGGAGAAGATCCATACGATCCTAGATTGGTCCACCCCCAGATCACTCACATAGCTACAAGGATTCTTCGGGATATGTAGTTATTATAGGCGCTTTGTATTTTCATAATTGGCTACGCCATTGACAGACCTCACCAAGAAAGGGGTGTTCCGATGGTCAGAGGATGCACAAGTAGCATTCAATAGAATGAAGAAGGTGATGAGTACTTGCCTAGTGTTAGCACTTCTAAATTTCACACAACCTTTTGTCCCACAGTGTGACGCATCCAGTGAGGTGATAGGAGTGGTGTTGATGTAGAATCGAAACCCGATAACTTTCGAGAGCAGGAAGTTGAGGGAGAAAGGCTCTATCTGATCTATGGCAAGGAAATGTTGGTCATCATGCATGCACTGGCCAATTTTAGTCAATACCCGGTGGGAGGACATTTTATGGTTAGGACTGACCACAACAATTTGAGTGATCTGGATTTAGGAGCAGAACAAACTGATTAACATACTGAATACAATAAACATAGAGATGTGGAGAATAACATAAATATCCAGTGAACAATATCTTCTATTAAATAATGAAATAGGTTGAAACTGTAAAACTGCAGAACTGAAACTTGCTCGAATGGTGGTAGCTATCACTGAGAAGAGATGTGGCTACTACACGTATCCGTCTAAGCAGAATGGATTACGGTGAGGCTCCATAGGCCCTTTTGATATTACTCATGAATGCCAAAACCCTAGAAGGTGAAACGCCAAAAGTCATGTGGGCCCTATAGGTAAGTTGGTGTAATTTGGTACCTCAACTTCTTAGGGTCGTAACTTTTGCATACGACCTCCATTTTAGGAGCGTAATAGACGGTTGCAAAGGTCTTTCAGAGAGATACACATTCTGCCATCAAAATCTGACTCTGTCTACAGTTTGCCTATGGCAAGCCAACAAAACAACGTTTAGGGCCCCAAAACGACCCCGAAAGTACAACAAGATGTGCTGACATGAAAACATACAAAATAGGCTAGTTGGATTAGGCGAGAGGCCACCTGAAGGATGTGTGGGGCTTTTGAAAGCCCCATAAGTGTAGAAACCACAATTACAAAGTAGTAGAGAAGAATGTGTTGAACAAAAACAGACACGAGGAGCCAGTTGGAATAGGTGGGTGGCAACCAATATCTACCTGGATCAATCCTCCCCCCTTAGGAAGCAATGGTCTTCATTCCATTGAGTTTCCCCATTCGGTGAGGAAAATTCTATTGTATTTGACCCCGGGTGAGACACTTTCCTTGGTGTAGGAGTTGCATGGCCTTGGAAACTTGATAAAGTTGGATCCGTTGCTGGTGAGTGTCCTTGACCTATGTGTCCACGATCTAATCAGTGGACGCTTGTTCCATGCAGTCAAGGTTGAGCTCTGTTGGTGTTAGTTGTTCTGTGATCTCAAAAGTGTCTAATAATGGTGGAAAATATGGCCGAAGGAGGTCCACATTGAATACTGGATGCAGACCAAGGAATGGTGGAGTGTTGAGCTCAAAAGCATTGCTACCCACAACCTTGGTGATAGTGTAAGGCCCATAACGAAGTGGGCGAAGCTTCCTATGGGGCCCGATGAGACACTCCTTCTGCAAATGTAACCAGACTTTGTCACCAACCTGAAACTGGTTTGGTACCCTGTGTTGATCATGGCACTGCTTGTACTTAGCATTGGATTTTTTCAAATCTTCTGGACCTGTTGGCGGGTGTGTTGAATCCGCTCAATGAATCTGGTGTTTTTTTCGATCGCACACTGATCGAGGGAAGAGTCTGTCTATGCGGTAGCAAGAGGGAGTGAAACATCAAATGGTCCCAAGGGTTGGAATGCCATACCCACCTGAAATGGGCTATGGTCGATGGAACTATGAAGAGCCATGTTGTAACTGTGTTGGACATAGGGGAGACTCTCATCCCATCTACTTGGATTCTTATAATTGTACATGTGCAGGATGTGCAATATCATCCAATTGACGACCTATGTTTGGCCATCAGTTTGGGGGTGGAAAGTAGTGGATTTTGTAAGCTTGGTGTCCAACAGAGACTAGAGTCTCGACCAAAAGGTGTTGAGGAACCTACTCTCTCAGTCAGAGATGATGGTCTGTGGTATCCCAAAGTGGACCCACACTTGTTCGAAGAAGAGTTTGGAAATATCTGTCGTTGTGACATTCTTCTTACAGGCTGTGAGGATGCCCATCTTCGAAAATCGATCAATGACCACAAACACACAGTCATTTCCTTGCTCGGTGGACAACAAGCTAGACATGTAATCCAATGATATGGATTCCCAAGGCTTCTCGGGAATCAGAAGAGGGGTATATAAGCCTTGCTTCTTGATGGTTGGCTTGGCAATGGCATAGGTAGTGCAAGATCTGATATACTTGCTGACGTCCTGTCGAAGTTTTGGCCAATAAAATTGTTTCTTAAGAACGACCACAGTTTTTTCTATGCCAAAATGTCTTGCCATCCAACTGTAGTGGGATTCCCAAATCATCTTTGCACGCTCGCTTGTAGGAACAAAAATATGGCCTAGGTGGCATAAGAGTCTATCCTGGATGTGAAAATCAGTGACAGCTGCGCATGTACCCAAGAGATGATATGTGGTGGTGAAGTTCGGATCTTGTTGATAAAGCTGAGGCCTCTCAAAAGCTTCATGTGCACTTGAATGGAGCACAATGGTGAGTGCATCCACAAGTGGTCCACTGAGGCATCAACGACATGATTGGAGATACATGTCTTATACTTGATGTTGAGATGAAACTGTTGCAACTAGGTGGACCACTTCTGATGGCGGTCGTTCTGCAATTTTCCCCATGTCTGTATGAATTGCAAAGGCTTGTGATCAGTGTGTATGCTCGTCTCTTTCCCCATAATGTAATGTTTCCATTGACGACAAGCTTGTACAATGGAATACATTTCCTTGTCATAGGTGGGGTATTTCCGGATAGTATCAGAGAGTGTTTCACTATGGTATGCCACGGGATTCCCGTGCTGAGTGAGAACTGCACCCACAGCATAGTCAGATGCATCAGTCTCAATCTCAAATGGTTGTTGCAGATCGGGCAAGGAGAGTACCAGAGCTGAGCACAAGCGATGCATCAGATCATTGAATGCTCATTGTTGTTCCTTCCCCCACACGAACTTGGCCCTACCATCGCCCTTGGTCACCTGGCTGAGGGCCCATGCAATATGGGAGAATCCCAACACGACCCATCGGTAGAATTTGGCTAGCCCAAGAAAGCTTCGAAGCTCGGTCAGTGTGGTCGGTGCTGGCCAGTCATGGATGCCTTGGATCTTAGTTGGATCAACATGTACCCCATGCTCATCAACAATGTAGCCCAAGTATTGGACCTTGTTCATGCCAAAAGAGCATTTTTCCAAGTTGGCATATAGCTTGTGCTACCGTAGAGTGCTCAAAACCTGTTGAATATGTCGCATGTGCTCTTCCCACGTTCTGATGAAGATGAGGACGTCATCCAAATATACCAGCACAAAGGAGTTGGTGAAGGGTCTCAATACATCATCCATTAACCTCATGAAAGTGGTTGGTGCATTTGTTAAGCCAAAGGACATGACTAGCCATTTGTAGAGACCTTCCTTAGACTTGAAGGTTGTCTTCCATACATCAGTTGGTTCGATGGGAACCTGGTGGTAGACAGACTTTACGTCAATCTTGTTGAAGAACTTTTCCCCCTTGAGTTGGTCAAGAAGGTCATCAATCCTGGGAATGGGGTAGCAGTTCCTGACTATGATTTTGTTTAAGGCTTTGTAATCAATGCAGAGTCGCCAAGTCCCATCCTTCTTCTGCACTAGTACAATCGGGCTTCCGTAAGGGGAGGATTTGGGTCTGATGTGCCCCTTTTGAAGAAGCTCTCAAATCCGACGCCTGATTTCATCATTCTCCATCAGGAAACGCCGATAGACTGGTCTATTAGGTAGAGGTGTGCCAGGGGTCAAATCAATTGGATGCTTGACTTGGAAATGTGTCGGCACCCCTGTAGGTCAGGAGAAGATGTCTCTATATTCTTCCACGATCTCGTCCACTTGCTTCTGCTGCGAAGAGAGGCATTGTGTAGAGGCCATAGATGTTGTGATGACCTTCTGCTTACATAATAAGCAAAGTACTGAACACATTCATAGCATAAACAAGACAACCCAAAGCATCCACAAGACACATGTGGTTCACCCTAGTGTGGGGCTACATCCACCAACTGCTTTGACTTCTTTATTCTTCTTCAATCTGTTACATTCTTTTGCTCCCGTGCACTAAGCCACATAGCTTAGCTTCTCATAGGACAAGAGATCTGTGCCCCGAGCACCAGATCCCCCTTCCCGAAATTAGGTCAGGGAACATAGCCAACTCCTTTATCAAATATAGAACCTTCCATACACATTATGTTGCACAAAGCACCCAGAACTACTTGCACTTAGCCACTTAGACTTCGCTCTCTAAGTCTCTTACATCGCTTTTTCCCCCACTACTTCTACCTTACAATCTGACTTATTTATACTTTTACAATCCCTTACAAAAAGGCATAAACATGGGTAAACCCCTAGGACGCCATCCCATAACCCATTACAAAAACCCTAAGAAAAACCCCTTGTTGGGTCCACAAAGCACGCAAAACAAGTGAGATCCGCAATCTCAGCTTCGCCTGGGCACACCTTCCTCGATCACTACGTCGAAGTCCAAACGTGGTCAAACCTGACCAAAATTTCCTCAAAACTTGGTTGAGGGCCAATAGGCCCCCAACACTCATCTATGACTCGTCCCGAGTCACTCAAGTTTGGGCAACGCTGATTCAAAGGGCTCGAGCTTCACTCGACCTGCCTTGACTTGCTGCTTCACCTGAGCCTCCCGCTCAACGAGGTCCTGGATCATCTGCTCTATAACAGGCGCTTTCACAACCACTTGGTCAAGTTGCAGTGTAGTTGCGATCCTTGTTCCTCTATTTCTTCAAATATCTTGCAGGCTTCATCCAGCACAGGTTGTAGATTATGCACGAATTCCATTACTCTGCCCTGGATGGTAGTAATATGTTGTTGTACCGCACGTTGTTCTTGAGATCTCTTCATTCTATCTACCGCAATTAGTAGCTTCATCTACGCCTGTACTGATAATGCCTGTTGCTGCATCTCCTGTAATTCAGCTTTCAGTTTCCTTAGCTTTGGATCTTCTGTGAGGCGTTCATAAGTTTGTGCGCTTCTATCGCTTAGTTGTTTGCATTCTGAGGTGAGGGTTATGATCCTTCCAGCTGCGCTCTTAGTGGCTTCCTCCCTTTGGTCACGTACCTCCTGCGGAGTGCTCGGTACTGCTTGGATCTCTAACTCCGTTATCCTCGCTTGAAGCTGCTACATGGCGTCAACGAGTTTCACCACTTGAACCTCAACCGACTCATGTTCCCCTGTGCCAAGCCTGGCATAGAGCAAAGTGCTTTATTCACTGATTCTTTGATCACAGTATGCTCTGCGAGCAGCTAGTCCTTTTCTCTCTGTATATTCTCTTTATCCTTCTTGAGCATCACCCTAAGATCATCTCTCTCATTTTCGTAGGCGGTTACATAGTACCACGCAACTCGTAGTTTCTCTAAGACGTCCTCTTTCTCTTGTTTCAAGGCTTCTATAGCCTTCTCCTTTTCTTCCTAGACTTTATGAAGTTGAGCCTCTATCGCATCTGCAACTCTTCTTAATTGGGTGAGCTCATCCCCCAATTCTGCAACTTGTGACAAAGAGGGCGCAATAGGCACTGCACAGACAGATCGAATAACCTACTATATTTTCTTTAATTCGTTCTCGACCCTTTCATATAGCTCCTCCTGCTTCGCTCCATATCTTTGTAAGAGATCCTCAGATGCATTTTCCATGGATCTATGGACTAGACTGATGTCGTCCTCCATAAGCGTGGCCTCTAACTAGGGCTTGCTATCCCGCATCTTCGTTCTTTCTGAAGGTTTATGTTGGGAAACCTTCCTCTTCTGCAGTGTTACTGTTTCAGTAAGGGGATCTTTTAGCGGTGTGGCTTCACCTTCTACTTGATTTTCTCCTTCATCCCCTCCTCCTTGTCCATTTACTTCATCTCCTCCTTCTACTGAGCCGGATCCATTTCCTTCAGAAGCGTTGTCCTCCTCGTCGGTCTCTATATTCTAGACTTCCTCCGTTTTCTTCTTCTTCGCACTAGACTATCCTGCATGCTCGACCTGGATGACAAGGGGGGTTCCTATGATGTCAGTGTCAGAGATTTTTGCATCATCGACGAGTACAAGGAACTGCTCCGGCCATTCCTTCATGATCTGCTCCATGTCCCCATCTATCAACTTGTAATAAAACTGCAACTCTTCCTTACTCTAGTCTCTGCACACAGTGACATAGATAAAGCGTTGATCCGCGCAGAACTTAGCTATTGGTCTGTACCGGTGCAAGGTGCGCGGTGTCATGCGCGGAAATGCTTCAATGACAACCTTTAGTTGCTGATAGTACGCATGGAACACAATGTTTGACTACCATTGCTTTGACATGTCATTAGTGTACCACAAGGTAGAGAACCTAGCGGTCAACGATTCCAATGGTTTGATCTTCGGGAAGGTGGCTCCTTCCGTCATTTTCCAAGCAACAAATGCAATTAACATGAACAACTAGCTAAAGTGGAACTCGTATCCCTGATCCTGAGCTTTGCAACAGTTTTCTCGAGCTCATTGACAAGGTAACTCGCCCAATTCATCTGTATTCCCTCCACACATTTTCTTGCGAGGTCCACCACGAACTCGGTGACCTATGTGAGGCAATTATTTCTTATGAGCTTGCCAGCTATGAGTTGGTAAGCGAGGCACACTGCGCCATCCTGGATAGAATCTACCTTGTAGCCTCGCTTTCCCTTTTCAACTTCTCCATAAGCCTCCTTAATGTGCTATGTCCAGGAGTGATCTGAGGCCTTCCCTTGGTAGAACTGCTGAGGGTCAGGTCCCTGCATGCTCATTCTTGTAATCAGGTGGATCAGTGTCAGATCCACAGTAATCCGTCGGTTGAGCCACAGGCATCCACCATGGTAGCACGACAGGAAGATTTTAACTCAAGCGTTAACCTCCTGATGACGACAAAAATGGGGAATCTTCATCATGTTGAATATAGTGGATTGCACGAGCTCCTTAATCCAAGGCTGGGAGACCAGGCGAGACTTCTTCCAGTTGTCTTCGTCAAGTATATGTGGTGTGCGAGCATAGTATAGTTCTTTCTATCCTCCAGGTTAAATTCATTGGTCTTCAATAGTGGGATTTGTCCTAACTGGCTCCCAACTACGTGTATTCCTTTCCATATGTACGCGGTGATCAAAATGTATTCATAGTGGCGTGGGATGCACCTCCAACGGCCATATAGCTTCGTCGGGGCGAAGTCCCATTCTGCGTGGTCCTACTATTCCGGTGAGGTTTGAATCTTGCGAACCTGCCTCCCATGAGCTTCAAGTCTGTGAAGTCTTCCATCTGTTCTCTGTAGCTTTCTGTAGTTTTTCTAACTTGGCTTTCTTTTCATTGATCTTCCTTGCCTTCTTCCATCTAATCTAAGTTTCTTTAACTGTTTCTAGATTCATCTTTCCATTCTTATTCTTATCTTCTCCTAGCGAAGCAACTTCGCACTACTGATGTGCTCTCAAAGGTTCTAAGTTAATACCTCTTCTTTTATTAATTCCAGGGTGGGTATTCCGCTTTCTTGCATAGATAGATCCTTCAAAGCTTCTTGCATTATTTCAACTTCGACAACTAATTCTTTTGCCTTCTGCTGCTTCGACTTAACTTCTCATTCTTCCATCAGTCGATCTATTTTTCTGGCTATGAAATCCCTTAGTTCTTGCTTTTTCTTTTCTGTAGCTTCTTCCTTTTCTTTCCTTCTGATCTGATCTTTCTCCATCCATGTCTTTCCTAACAAAAGTGGGAAAGGGGCGTTATTCTCAACAAGCTTAATGACTTCAAATTCTTCTTCAGTCGATGTTCCATGGATGATAATAGGTACATTAGTAACTCTTCCACATAAGGTTATCATCTTTCCCTTAAACAAGCCTATCCTCCCCAGTGAAGTTACCATAGCAGGCTTTCTCAAAATTTTCCAAGAATCTTCTATCATAATATTCACTGGCGTTTCCTCATCCAAGATACAGTCTATGTCAAAGTCTCTTATTCTTGTACTTATGCATTGTTTAACTTTCATGATCTCTGGTAAACTAATATCTCTATGAATGTCCATCGTTTCTTTCAAGTACAATAATGTAGCCTAAACTTCCTATGATATGTTCTCTTTTTTATTCTCTTACATGTTCTTAGTCTCTAGACTTTTGTTTTCTTGTCTCATGTTTATCCTTTCAACTTTAGCAATCATCCTTGGACAATCCTAAACCTCATGACCAAAAATTTTACAACAAAGACAAATAGGACCTATACCAGGGCATTCCTTAGCAAGATGTCCTAATCTTCTGCAGTTATAACACAGTGTCAATCCTCTTTTCCTCTTGTATGTTCCCCAACTTCTCCTGTACTGTGCACTAGGATCACAGTGTTGGATCTACAATCTGCAAAAATTATGTCTAGGTTCCTGCATCCACTTATTAGTCCAAAAATTCTTTCTATGCATATGAATAAAATATCTTTCTTCATTTCTATTAGCTTTACTTAGATCAACTCTTTCTTCCAACTGCGCCCTAGATTTCAGACTAGGACATAATCTATTAAACATACCTAAATTCATGCTTTTGAAACAAAATTTTTCTCTTATCTTACTCTATCAAAGCACAGAGCTTTACCTCTTTTAAGATCTTACCTCTTTTTTTCAGATCAGGTCTCTTTCTTAGCACAGAGCTTCGCAAGTCAAGTAGAGTACTGTGCATTACAACAATGGATCTACGCACAAAGCTTCTCTTTTCTTTACTTCAGTTCCCAACAATCACAGTTTCAGGTCCCAACAACAAAACCATTTGTTGGCACAGGGGCAGACCCAGGGTTCAACGCTTCAACAATGCACCAACAAAAGCGTAACTATCGACCCTTTCGGCAACACCTGCGAAGAAGGTGAATTCTCACCCGAGGTAGAAGCACAAGGGGTTACAATACTCATGTGTCTATAACCAAGCTAGGACACGGATCTGTGATTATAACACTTCGCAAGGTATTCTAGCTATACTTAAAAGGTGATATGCATTAGTCCATTAGCTTTTATTAACATCGCAGAACAAACCCTAATATAGATCGACGCAGTAACAGTAGAGAGTGAACACCTCAACCCCTTAGCACTCAACACATAGTTAGATCTAACATTCATTCATCTTTAAGTGAAGCACTAAGCATCGACAGATCTATCTAACTAACATAATAAGCAAAGTACTGAACACATTCATAGCATAAACAAGGCAATACAAAGCATCCACAAGACACAAGATATACGTGGTTCACCCCAGTGTGGGGCTATGTCCACCAACTTCTTCATCTTCTTTATTATTCTTCAATCTCTTACAATCTTCTGCACCTGTGCACTGAGCCACAGAGTCGAGCCTCAGATAGGATAGGAGATCTGCACACTAAGCACTAGATCCTTCATCTCGAAATTACGTCAAGGCATAGAGCCAACTCCTCTATCAAATACATAACCGTAAATACACATCTTGTTGCACAAAGCACCCATAACTACTTTCACTTAGCCACTTAGACTTCGCTCTCTAAGTCGCTTACATCTCTTTTCCCCCCATTACTTCTACCTTACAATCTTACTTATTTATACTTTTACAATCCCTCACAAAAAGGCCTAAACAGGGCTAAACCCCCGGGCTGACATCCCATAACTCATTACAAAAACCTTAGGGAAAAACCCCTTGTTGGGTCCATAAAGCTCGAAAAACAAGTGAGATCCGCGATCTCAGCTTTGCCTGGGAGTACCTTCCTCGATCATTACATCGAAGTCCAAAAAGTGGTCAAACCTGACCAAGATTTCCTCAAAAATTGGTCGAGGGCCAACACTACCGCTGTCGACAATGAAATGAATCGAAGCCCCCTTGACTCACATCTACAAGTGAAATAGGCATTCCCCTTCCTCTGGTTCTTCTGGCTCGCTCGACCAAACTTTGGTGGTATCAATAGTGGCACTGGGTTCAACATCGATAATCTGCTTCCCTGCTTCAGGATTTGACTCAGAATCAGAATCGACCTCTGACTCGGAAGCCTTCAGCTCGACCACGATGGACTGCTTGGTGCGACATTCTTCAGTGTTGTGCCAAGGACTTTTATGGTACTCACACCATTTTCCTGTGTCCTTCTTCATCTTCTCATTGCCCTTCTTATGTTGCGGCTTGGACTGGTTGTCTTGAGGGAGACCATCTCGACTTGGTCCCTTTCTATGTGGTTTGGGGTTTCCTTTGCCCTGCTTCGATTGTGAGGGGTTTGCATATCCAAACTCTCGTCATTTATGCTTAAATTTCTGCTCGATCTTGACAGCGTATCTATAAGTCGTGCCTAAAGAGGCGATGTCCAGGAACTCCATTTCTATCTGAATGTATCTACGCAAACAGTCGCGGTATTTGAGCACCAGATGACGCTCAAACTCTTTGATACCTAATTTGGTGCATAGGGTATGGAAAATATTGTTGAAATTTGGTATTGTCTGGTCCCTTTTTGGACGTACGGTGGTCCATTTGGTGTACTAGTCCTCGTAGCTTCCAACATCGTAGTATTTTTCTTTATTGGCGTCCCAGAAGGAATCCCATGTAGGGGCCACCACAAATATTGTAGATTCATCCATGACCCTTTGCTCAAAGTAAGTATCCCACCAGTCTTTAACATGGGGAACAACCTTAAGAAGTGCAAAAGTGATCTTTTCCCTATCAGAAAAATTGTAGACCGAAAAATATCCTTCAAGCAGATTCAACCATTTATCTACAACATCTACATCTATCAGTCCTTCAAATAATGGAATATCAAAATTTACCTGTACCTTGAAATAGGTTGCATGGCCGCTTGATGAAGATGCTTCTCTTGTGGGTAGTCGTCGAAGGATCTGCGCGAAGTTGTCCATCATTTTGTTCCTTTGTTGTGCGAGGGATTTTGTAATGATCCCAAGCCATTATGCAAGGATCATCACGGTTTTGGTGTCTTTTTAAAACTTTTTCTGGTTGTGGTATTTCATCAAACACTTTGCTTACAGTTACGTTTAGGGCTTTACTGATGTGTTTATATGTGTGTTGTAGAAAATAACAATAAGATACAATCATGGAACATACCTCAACCATATGCAATATGATAGACAAGACAAAACATCTCAAATATGCTTTTATTCATGAAATAGAGAAACCTGCTACAATGAAGATGCCGATCTAGAATGCTCAACAGATGGCTAAGAAGATAGATAATAGAGATGCTACAAAATGCTCTAGGAATATACTATAAGCCTCCAAAGTCTGGATAATAGATGAAGACCAATGCCAAGGTAGATCTAGGCCGTATGAAGTGCCAAACCCTCATTGGAAGATGCCACGTCCTGTTGGAACTATCAACTCCTACAATTTCGGCCCTACTGTCAAAGACCTCCAAATGCTACGCTGAAGATGCTGAACTGTAGATCGGGATGAGTGGAAACCTCTCCTGAAATCCCAAACTGAAATACCAAGGGAAACTCCTCCAAATGCTAAATCCTCCAACTGAGTTGTGCCCTCCTGAAACTACCAAACCCTACAATTTCAACCTTGATGAAGGAGGCCTCCAAATGAGCCCAAAATCGGCCAAATGATAGATCGGGGTGATAGGATCCCCCTCCTGAAGTCTCAAGCCGAAATGCTATGAATAACTCCTCCAAATTTAATAGATATGAATCTCAAAAATACCGTCCTTCTCTCCAATTTGTCCCACTGCTCTAGGAAATAATCTGAACCATACATCTCTCTCAAGAGGCAACATAAATCATGGCTAAGACCCTACAAGTAAAACCCAATACCTGGAATTCTTAAAATCACTCCTCCTCAGCTAGGACAAATCCTCTCTCAATTGATGGTGCGCCCCCCTTGCTGGAAACCCTAACTGGTGCACCCTCTCTCTTTCTACCCCTGCAACTGATGTAGAATCCTCTTGCAACTGAGTAGATATGGAACTAGAATGGTGTGGGAGAGTATTAGATCTCTGAGACCAAGCTTGGGACAAGCTAGGTGGAGTCTTTCACCACTGAATCGTCCTCTAGGGTTTGTTAAGTCAAAACCCTCAAAACCCCCAAGAGATGGGCCCTCTAGCTAGAAGCCAGAAATCTAAAAGATAAACATGCATGAATCAATGAGTAGAGGCCCTTGCCTTTCCTTTATAATTTTTTCTTTCCTTGTCTCTCCAAAGTGACTTTCATTTTATTAATATTTAATTAATTAATT